>VUQI01055733.1:0-35831 GCA_015106735.1 Paratilapia polleni | reverse complement strand
GGAAAGAAAAGAAAAGAAAAAAAAAAAAAAAAAAAAAAAAAAAAAAAAAAAAAAAAATTAAAAAAAAAAAAAAAAAAAAAAAAAAAAAAAAAAAAAAAAAAAAAAAAAAAAAAAAAAAAAATCAGTTTACACTGTAAATAAGTGAACATGTTATGCTTTACTACATCAGTGAACCATTCTAAAACATGGGGGAAAAAAGTTGATGAAGAGTGCTCCTAACTCTGGTTCCTGTAGATGACTTCCCGCTAAAAAGAAAATACCACTTTCTTTAAGTCTTGTGACTAGAGGAACAGTGAGGGGGCGTGTTCAATGCAGAGACAAAAAAGTCAAAGTTTCAAAGTCTTCCGGCATTAAAAATGTATTGATAGCAAAAATAACATTTGGTGTAGAATATTATAAATAAGGCTATGTAACAGTAATGAAAAATGTCAAATTACTCAGATTTTTATAACTTACACTGGTAACTGAAGCTGAATATACATGATTGAGGACATGGCAGTTTAGGACACCTGTGTTAAAAATCAGAGTGATAATTGTAAAAATAAATTATCTTGGATACATATCATGTTTTCTACAGTAGAGATGGGAGTTAATAGAATAAAATAAGCTTTTAGAAATAAGTATTAGCCCATTTTGACACATAATACACTATATTCAGTCAAGGGGACTCAAATGGCACCAAATACTGTATGTATTACAGTATTTGAGGTGGGTCATTATTTGTAATGACCCACCTCAAACATCACACATAAAGACTAATATTCGCTCTGCCTAAAAGATCTTTTTTCAGTGTTTGTCAGCAGTCTCCAGGTCGTCAGCTGCAGCTCTAAAACGGTGTCATTTACAGGTCATAACGTGCAACATCATCAGCTGCATGCACATGCATGTCTAACAGTCTTACAGACATGACTTCACCTACCTGAACCAAGCAGTTCTGGACATAGTGGGTCTGTGTCTCCTCCGAAGCCGACAGTCTGGACTCAGGCTCTTCTGCCTCGCAAACACGGTGGGACTCTCTTTCTCTCTCTCTCCCTCTCTCTCTCTCTGCACCGATGATGAGATGCTCCCTTCTTCTCCTCTTTGTCACTGCATTTTTAAAGCGGGTCACACTCACTGCAGTGTCCCTGATTTGAAACCAGAGTTCACACACGTCACGAGGGTCAGTGATGCGTCAATTGATAACATTTTGGGAGGCACCGGGAGATTTGGGGGGTGGGGGGGCACTGCGAAGCACTGAGAAGCATATTTTAAAATAAATAAGTCGGGGAAAGATGATGACTTGACGAGCTTTCACTAACACCAACTGTACCAAATCAGTGTAAAGTAAGAGGCTGTTTAGAGCTACCCCAAATGAAAACTTCAAAGGGACTCGTCAAACTTCACTTTAATTTTTCCCTCCTGCGTCGTGTCTGTCACTGACACATGTGATGCACTTGTTATTCACTGCTGCAGCCGTAAAAAGAGAACGGGCTCTGCTCCCACCTTGTGACTGACAGGTGGTACTACTACTGCAACCTCACTGAATAAAACTTTATTCAACATAAAGAAGAATGCTTATTAGGCCACAAAATAATCAGTACAATTTTACATTGCATGAGTTGTTATATAAAAGGATAGAAAACTAATCTCTTTATATTTTGCTTTCAAGGAGCCAGACTTTCTTGTAACTTTTAAAGTGGTCTTGAGCAATAGTTCTCCAGGCTTTTCTTTGGACATTGGCTGCTTTTTCACTCATTTTCAGTCCAGTCTTTGTACCTGACCATTTTCACAGGATTTTTTTTTTTTGTGTGTGTGTGTTTGCTTGTTTAGCCACTAAACACTGACCTATGACTCATTCAAGCATAAAAAGGTACCTAACTCGAGGGATGAACCAGTGTTGTGTCTACATATAACTGACAACATGGAAAAAAAATAAATTTATTTATTCCCAGTTTATTCCCATTTCTTTAATTGAATCTATGAAAAATGCCAAAGATAACACTGTTTGACAGGCATAGAACAGTATTTTTGCACCAACAAGGTGATTCCCAAAGACCTATTAGCTGAAAACTTGGCATATCTGAGCATGGTGTGCAGTGTGTCCTTAACAATTTTGAGGAAATTGGACAAATGGAGGACAAAAGAAGTAGTGTCAGGCCTAAAAAAAACTATCTACAGCAGATGAACAGCATCTGAAAGTCATGTCCTTAAGGAATAGGAAAAAATCCAGCAAAGACCTGACACAGGACCTGAGAGATGCTGAAGCCCCATCAGAAATGGTCACAGTGGAAGGGTGGCTGTCAGGAAGCCATTCTTAAGGAAGGGAAACAGGGAGAAAAAGCAATTTGGTATGCCAAATTACACAAGAACTGGACTGAAAATCAGTGACAACAGGTCTAATGGAGTGATGAATCAGATGAATCTAAATTTGAAATTTTTGGTTCAAATCATCAGTATGTATGGAGGAAGTCCGGAGCGAGGTACAACAGTGAGTGTCTACAGCCATCTGTAACACACAGTGCAGGCTCTGTCATGGTTTGGGGCTGCATTTCAACCAGTGGTGTTGGAAATCTTGTCAAAATTGATGGAATTATGAACACAGAAAAGTACCGTCCGATTTTGATCCACCATGCAATGCCATCTGGAAAGTGTTTGACTGGCAACAACTTCATTTTTCAGCATGCCAATGATCCCAAATATACTGCCAATGCAGTAAAAGCATACCTGGATAGAGTCATGGATTGGCCTCCCCAGAGCCCAGACATCAACATAATTGAAGCAGTGTGGGATCATTTTGACAGAAAACAGAACAAAAGGCAGCCAACATCCGAAGAAGAGCTTCGAATGTCCTTCAAGAAGTCTGGAGAACTATTCCTGAAGACTACTTAAAGAACTTAAAAGAAAGCTTGTCTCAGAGAGTTCAGGCTGTGTTGAAGAATAAAGGTGTTCATACAAAATATTGACTTTCAAGCTCATTAGAATTGTACAAACTCCATTTTTGCCTTATATATTGTATTTCCATGTATGTTTGGACATGTTTCAATAAATAGATATAAAGAAACACGGGGTGGCTCAAGACTTTTGCACAGTAGTACGTTAAAATTTTTAAAGACTTGGAAAACAGGCACACAAGAGAAGAAAAATATGGATCAAATAATTTAATTTGTAACTTTGTCCCCCATAGTTTGCTAGAAATGGGAGACATGAATGTAATCTAACAGAGACTACGAGCAAAACAAAATATGCTCAGAAAATCTAAACAGTTAACAATATGGTAGAGCAAAAATGTATTTTTTATTTACTTTTATAGTTTTTTGGGGTTTTTTTTTAACAGAAAAACAAACGTTTCCCCTGCTCTGACGTCACTTCCTGCATTTAAAAATGGCGAACGTCAACATTGAGGTCCGTAAATGAACTGTGTTTTGGTGCAGTTCATCCTGATTATCTGGAGCTGCTTCAACATGAAACGACTTCTCATCAAGCGATAATACCAGGAGCGGTTTGTGGGAGGCTCGAAAAGTAAATATGCTTTTTTCTTTTTAATTTCCTTGTTTGCAGTCAAACGATGAAATGCGGCGCGCTGTGCGAAAGTGCTCTCATTGTGTAACAGTGTTTATACCACAGCCTGTATGTAAAGATGGTATCACTGCTGACCGTTTTCTCGGAGGAAAAACTTTCCCCGAAGGGAAGGAGCTAATTTTAAAACAGCAGCTTGTGAGCCATCATGTAGAAGATGTACAAGTTAGCTAGCTAGCAATGTATTCAGTACGAGCCTGGGCAATAAGTGATAAATACAGACACATTGTATGGGAAATGTGAAGTGACAGACTTCAGCTGCGGATGTAAACTTAAATGTTCATGACATTATCTGGCAGAGTGTGTCTTGTGGGATATGTTTCATTCACTTTGACAGTTTAATACCACAGTAAGTACCTCACACAGACTCAGGTGCTGCAGAGTCCCCGTGGAGGAGGGCCAAAGGCATAGCTGAAATGGACTAAACAACTATTGTTTATTAATTACTGAGAATATCTTTTTATTATATGATTATATTATTTTCAGCATATATGTATGAAGGTCACTTGACTATAATCATTTTTCTTCTTTGTTTGTCCGAAAAATTGTGTAGTGTCATAACAACACATAACGTGAGTGATGCAACAGCAAATATAAACATTACTTTACCATACTTAATTATTTATAACTTATATACATCCCATGCATATTATATTGCTGCAGGGATAGGGATAAAATGTGTTACAGGCTTGTGGGACGAGTTTTGTGCAGCGTGTTTCAGGCTGTAGTGTCCGTAACACTAAATGAAATACATCATAGGGCTTACATGCAACACATTAATATGAATAAATGAGAAACAATTTGATATGTTTCACTCAGTTATATGTCAGATTTGAAAATACATGAAAAATAAAAGTACAAATAAAGAGATTCAGTAAACTTTCACTTTTTAGTGTGTAACAGTGAAATCTTACACATTTGATGTGGAGCATGACCATATTTTCCATTATCCCAAGATAATATCCAAATTGCTGCTGTATTACTTAACATTTATGTATATGAAATTAAAGAAATTTGACAAAATTGACAAAAGAAAAGAGGTTTACAGGGGTAAACTGCAACAGTTGGTAACTGTAAGAGCCATTCTGTAGTGTCCTTAACAGGAAAAATATTCTGTGGTTCCCTTCAAAGCTGCGTATCTTTTTTTTATTAATCGTGAATACTTCACAAAACTTTCCACCCTATTTCACAAGGTGATAAAGTTGCAGAAATAATAATGAATAAAAGCATATAACAGACCTAATTTTTGCCAATAATGCACAGCTTTTGGCTGTTTGACTTCAAATTGCTTGTTTCTAACAGTGAATGATCTCAGACACTGTACCAAGGCCCAGCACTGAATAAATATGGATTATTTTGAAATGTGAATCAAGCAGCACTACTCTAGTAGAGTGTATTAAGCACATATAACAAAAAGTAACTGTTTAAAGAGGTAGAACAGAAGTAAACCAAATATATGCTGAGTGCAAAGGTGGAAGGTTGGATGTTACTTAATTCTGTCTGTCCATGTAAAAGAGAGGTTCTCATTATGTTAAAACATTATAATTAAGTTGCTGTTATCATTAGGTGATGTGTAACTTATTATTACTTTCAAAGAAACTCAGGATGGAAATTTTATCTGCCTACTAAATGTAAACATTGGGCATATGCTGCTGATGTAGTCATAAATGAATATGAGGTGGTGTTACTTTTTTAACGAGCATTTCAAAATATTTGCTGTCTTTGCAGAGCTTCAACATGAGTAGCCGGAGAAAGAGGGCCCCTCCAGTGAGGGTGGATGAAGAAGCCAAGAAGAGGTTGACCTGGAACATGCTGGAGGACCGCAAGAATGAGGCAATCCAGGAAGATGACCAGATACCAACCTGCTCCATCCTTTCAGTGGACCCCACTCCCAGCAGCGCCCTTCTCTCCACCCCAGAGGGCGCCACAGAGGCTGCCTGCACCCGCTCTGTCCGGTTTTCAGAAGAACTTCCAAGCACATCGTCTGACAGCACTGCTGCCTCTACCTCTCTGGGACTCACTGTGTTACCACTTTTGAAGCTCAGCCACATCTGGAAAGCACTCATTGGGGAGTTCAGTGTTAGGCCAGCTTGGCTCCCATCTGACTGTGAGCAGAGAGCTTTCACGTTCCACAGGATGGGTGAGCAGCTCTGCCTCAGTTACAGCAGCTGTGATGACAACTCAGGACTGCAGTGGAGGCCTGATGAGGACACTTGTACGGCAGAATGCCGCCTCCGTAGGATCCTGCTGGAAGACCTTGACTGGCTGCAGAAGAGGAGGGTGGTGCAGCTCTGTCACCAGGCGAAAGATGACTCAGTCCAGGTATGGAGGTATTTCTAATAGGATACAACATGCAAAGACCCGAACTTGATTTTATGAATACATGAATAGGTCACACAGTTACCCTGCTTGCCTTCATAAAGACCAAATAGTCATATGGTGTTTTTCAAACAGCAAAATCAACTGTCTTTGCCTGACTCCAAAATCTGCTCCTTTAGTCAAAATATCAAACAGTTCAAGTTTTCAGGTTTACACCGTTAAACATTGTTTCTTATTTAAGCTGCTGTTTTGCTCTATTTGGCAGGTAGGGATTTACTTGCTGGAAACTGGGCTCGGGAAGCCGGAGTTCCTCAGCGAAGGAAATGCTCGGCTGAAGAAAGCAAACCAGCTGATGCAGAAGTTAATGGAGCATTTCTACGATTTCATTATTCCCGGTAAGCACTCTCCAAGTTTTTAATACCACAACAGCTTCATTATTATACCAGCATTGGGCTTACAATTCACCCTGACATCCTTTCCAGAGAAAAGTGTCTTAATTGCTGTATTTTCCATATAGAAGTCGTAGAGAATGAAGAGGAGGAATGTGATACCGACCTGGAGAGGCAAAATGTTGAGGAGCTCTATGATTATGTCAGGCATCTGCACCAGGAAGAAAGCCAGGAGATGACTTATGACGTCCAGCATAAGGCTCTTATTCCTGTACTCAGGCCCTATCAGAGCCAGGCAGTCAACTGGATGCTGAGGAGAGAGAACTACAGAAACACCTCAAGTAAGGGTAGGTCCATCATGTTAAGTACATCTATTCATTCCCCTGCTGCTGCTCGTGCTCCTTTAATAGGAATTTTAACTTGTGGTCGTTTGAAATTGAGAATATTTGAAACTGAGATATCAGTGTTTTTCCCGTTTTGGTAATTCTTTCTTTCAAAAGGATTTGCAATCAACCTAAATGGAAGATCACATGAGTAAAGCTACACATTCAGTATTTACTGTTTCTTTGCAGAACAATTGTTGCATTTCCTCTGGCGGGAGTTGGTCACTTTGTGTTGCAAGAAGTTGTTTTACAACCCTTTTACCGGCTGGTAAGAGCACAGGTCCTCTCATGTTAAAGGTTCAGATCATTCACAAACATTTGCTGCCTTTCCAGTACAAAAAAAGATGACAGGAATCAAGTCTTTCCACAAACAATTTCCATGTGAACTCAGAATAATCCACAGGCCTCACTGTCAGCAGTTTTATTGGGGACTGCTATTTAAATAGAAAACATTCCATTAAAAACTTGTCACTGTGCATTTTGTTAATACGTTTTTTTATTCTTTAAGCACTATTAGCATAAAAAATTGGCAGAATAATTGTTATCTCAAAACAAAAACATCAATGCATGAAGGCATACCATCAGTGGAAAACAAAAATTGCATAATTTGAATGAGTTGGCCGTTTAACTTGCTGTTATCACATTTAGGTGACTCTCAGGTATGAGACATTTCCAGTGATACTTCAGTTTTTTTAATTTTCAGCTTAATTCGAGAATTTCCACTGGCTGGCATTGAGTGGCCTGGTGGGATCCTGGCTGATGAGATGGGGCTTGGAAAGACAGTGGAAGTTCTGGCTCTAATCTTGTTTCATACCCGGCAGGACCTCAAACAGGAGGCCCTCACACTCCCTGTGGTTAGTAGGCTGCTACAGTTACAAATACACAGTTTGCCTCTTTTTTCCCTAATCTGTGTAATAAAATGTTATGTATTTATATGATGGTTTATTTATTTATTTATTTATTTATTTTACCTCTTGGCTTTGCAGGGAAAATCTGTGAATTACTTTGTTCCTCCTCCTCCGCTAGAACGAAAGAAAGTTACCAGGTGCAAGTCTGAAGCTCAGCCTAAAATTAAAATATCCTACCCAAGTATGTCAGTCACAGTCATTTCAGACAGTCCTCATAAGTCAACTGAAGTTTCACACCTTTTGAATAATACTTATTTTTCTCCAGCCGTGCGTGTCATGCTACTCACTGCAATAAAGGAGATGAGATCTGGCAAAGGAGCCTCAGTCAATGCTGTCTTCACCTACATCCGAGCCACTTATGGCTATGACCTCCTCAAGAACCGCAACCACATCAGGAAGACACTGACAAAGCTCATAGATGAAGGCATGGTTGACCGGGTCAAAGGTCGTGGCTTGGCAGGGTCATTCAAGCTGGGAAAGAACTACAAAGAAACAAAGAAAACATCTGCAGGACCATCGAAGTCTGTAAGAGTAAAGAACTTCTAATATGAATGCTTTTAAGGTACAAATATGACTTTGTTGTGTTGTCTGAGTTTGGTCTGCATTTGTCTTTCTTAGAGTTCCAAAAACACGGAGAGCGCGCCCAGGAAAATGTTTCAGAGACGAGCAAAAGAAAAAGCAGAAGCAGCTCTACAAAACTCTCTCTCAGAAGACGAGAGAGATCTGAGCACTCCTACATCTGACTGTCCTGTCGCAGATGAAACAGAAACAAAGAAGGAGTGGGATAAAAGTCTGAATGAGAAAACAGATCAGTCAGATGAGATGCTGGATTCTTCCGCAGCACCGTTACAGGTGTCTCAGGATAAAAGTGAGCCAGATGCACAAGACATGTGCAAAATAGATGTTCTCCCTGAAGAAGGAGGAGAAGCTTCACAGCTTGATGACAAGGAGATGGAGACCCCCACCAGAGCATCTGTTGTCCCGTTCAACACACCTGACTACAGATTTGAGTGCATCTGTGGTGAACTGGGCATCATTGACTACAAGGCCCGCGTCCAGTGTATGAACTGTCAGCTGTGGCAGCATGCAGACTGTGTGAACTATAAAGAGGAGAGCCTTGAAACTACACCTTTCTACTGCCCTCACTGCTTGGTAGCCATGAAACCGGTGTCCACAGGTGCCACCCTCATCATTTCACCAAGCTCCATCTGCCACCAGTGGGTCGAGGAGATCAACAAGCATATCAGGTCCTCCTCCTTGCGAGTGCTGGTGAGTAGATTCATACATCAGTCTCTTGGCAATGTGTCACATAATATGCTCAGAATCTAAAATACACATACAGTAGTGCCAAACATCAAAATGTTTGGTCCCAGCAACGCTATATGCGATTATACCGCCTTCCAATAACATTTTTAAGAATACCTTCTAAATGAAATTTAAATAATATTGAGCCACCATAAGGCCTTTTACCTGTACAAATAACATAGTTAACGTTGATAACATCTGCTAATCATGGCCAGTGTGTGTATTATTCCAAGCTCTGTTAAAACTAGCAAGTCACAGTATAGTACACCATGTTAAAAGATAACATTGCTGCTATGTGTATGTTCCATTTGTTGCCTCTGTACATAGTTGAATTCTGTATGTTCAGTTCTAAGCATAATGAAATTTTATTTAACATACACGTATCATTAAATGTTCCCTTCCTTTTCTGCTGAAGATGCCTCTGGTGCTTCTCTGGCATTGTTCATTGTTGCTCCAGGAAAATCACGGTCACTGACTAATTAAATTGTTGTGATGTTAAAGCTTTGCTATTTATGGGAAAAACAATAGTGGAGTTTGCCTTCTGGGCTTTCTGGCAGAAAAGGCTTTCTTACCAAAGCATTTTCAATAAGAAAGGTTTTCATAAGTCAGGCGAGGTATAAAAAGGGCAACAAAGTCAGCGTAAGGAGCAGGTTGTGGTGGATGAATGGATTGAACAAAAGACTTTCACCTGAGAGATTGAGCTTTGTCTCCTGAGTAAAACCAAAAGTCAGTTTTGACTCACTTTTTTTTTCAGTGCCATTTGCAGTTGCAGTTTGGCTAGGTTTAGGCACGAGAGATGGTTTGTTAGGTGTAAGTAACAAACCTGCTTTGTCAGGTTTAGGAAGAGTTTTGGGGTTTGTTTTAAAATACACCCTCTCACAAACATTAGTTTATGTAAATCCTTTCTATAGGAAGCCCTGGAGGCAAACTTCTAACTTGTAACAAAAAAAAATAGTAAGGAGGAGCGTGTCCCATTTATTGAATTACAGTACTACATCACACACCTACTCCATGACACCCTCACTGTACTTAAATCATTGCATTTTGCACTACATTTTTACACTCTCTTTGAGGGCTAAGTCTAAGTAAAGTGTTTAGTATTTTTCTGGTCTTTTCCTCCCTGAGTTGCAAAGCTATAACATCACAACAGTCTGAGTAGTCAGTTGCAATTAATGTCTAGAAGCAACAATATTTATGCATATACATTGTGCAAGCACCACATAACTTTTACAGTTTGTTAATGCATGCACACATTTATCTCTCATCTGTGTTTCCTTGCATTTCTTTGGACTTACAAAGAGCACACACTGAAAAAACCTGTTATGCCTAACTGTTTTGTCAACTTTCCTCTTAGGTTTATCAGGGTGTGAAGAAACATGGATTCATACAGCCTCACATGCTCGCCGAGCAGGATGTGGTCATTACCACCTACGACGTGCTGCGCTCTGAGCTCAACTACGTTGACATTCCCCACAGTAACAGCAAAGACGGGCGCCGCTTCCGCAACCAGAAGCGCTACATGGCCATACCCAGTCCTCTGGTGGCTGTGGAGTGGTGGCGAATCTGTCTGGATGAGGCTCAGATGGTTGAATGTCCGACTGCGAAGGTGAGCTGAGGGAATCCAATTCATGTTGTATCTGAAATGTTATTCTGTTTTGTTTTGATTATTCAGACTTTATGTGTCCGTCTGATATTCTCATCAGGCTGCAGAGATGGCTCTACGTCTTGCATCTGTTAACCGCTGGTGTGTCAGTGGCACTCCAGTCCAGAGAGGCTTAGAAGGTAATGTGAAGAAAATGTTAAGATGGAAGCAAAATTAAAAGAAATCAAGCAGGCTACGAGTAACAAGCGTGTGATGGCATTCTTTGGTCTAAATCAATAAGATTTTTAATTTGTTCACTGTGTAGATCTGTATGGCCTTGTGCTTTTCCTGGGTGTTGACCCGTACTGGGTGAAACACTGGTGGGACCAACTGCTTTATCGTCCCTACCGACGTGGAAATACGGAACCTCTGTACAATGTAATCGCTCAAATATTATGGCGATCGGCTAAAAAAGATGTCATTGATCAGGTAGGATTTTTAAAACATCTCTATGAACGTTTGTCCTTGCTCTGACTGAAAGTGTCTGAAGAAATATTTTGTTTTGTCTGACCCATTTTTTCATATGAAATAGAACCTCAAATTTTTCTTTTTTCTCTTCATGGTCTTTTAACATAACTGCATTTAATAAAAATTAAAAAAAAAAAAGAAAGAAGAAGAAATAAGTCAACAAGACAAAATAATATATTTCAAAGTTTGTACTGTTCTTAGAAAATCTATCCGCATGGTGTTTGATGTTCTTGTTAATCTTTCTCCAGATTCAGATTCCCCCTCAGACAGAGGAGGTGCACTGGTTGCACTTCTCGCCCGTTGAGGGTCACTTCTACCATCGTCAGCACGAGGTCTGCTCACAAGATGCTTTGGTCAATCTCAGGAAGATCTCCGACTGGAGTCTCAAACTTGGCAGCCTCGACCGCCGTACCGTAAATACCATCCTGTGCCCTCTGCTGAGGCTGCGGCAGGCCTGCTGCCATCCACAGGCTGTGAGGGGGGAGTTCCTGCCTCTGCAGAAAAGGTACTTGGTGTTAGGTTCTCAAGGTGTTAGCACATGAGATGAGAGGTCTGTTTAAAGGCAGCTGCAGCAGTTAATTAGCAATCCAGCCAGACTAAATGACATTAGGAACAGCAACCCCCCCCAAGCAACCTTTTTTGTCCATTATGAAGCGTGCAGTTGTGTTTATTTAAAGGTGACTGTCTAATCTGCATTGGGGGATTTGTTAAGTGGGTTTGTCTGTGTGCCTCCTCTCCGCAGCACCATGACGATGGAGGAGCTCTTGAAGTCCCTGCAGAAGAAATGTCGAGTGGAGTGTGAAGAAGCTCACAGACAATTGGTGTGCGCACTCAATGGTTTGGCTGGAATCCACATCATCAGAGGTATAAATCCCCACTTCTATACATCTCCTGCCTTTGCTCTCAGTTTCCCATGGGAATTAGTTTAAACAAAACAGAGGCCATGATCTCATCTATGTGTCTCCCAGCACTTTGTACTGGGATGTTTTGCTAAAGCTGGTCTCAGTAAAGCAATATGTATATTGTCGCTGTACTGAGAAGGTTTGTATAGCCCATCTTGTTAGCTCTACATCTGATGGACATTTTGAGTGTCACTAAGGATGACTATTTCTTTTGCCACCCGCAGGTGAATTTGTAGACGCAGCAGAGATGTATAGAGAAGTGCTTCGTTCATCAGAGGAGCACAAAGACAGACTAAAAACGGATTCATTACAGGTATGTGGCCTCATCCCATTCATGTTTTTTACATAGCTGCATTTAACATATGAAAGGTTTCACTTCTACAAAGACAGAGACACAAGATTTAGACTCTTAGACTAAGACTCTTAGTATGTTCGTGTATTGGATACATTTTTTTTGTGATAAATTCATACAAAAATCTATGATTACTTGTATCTTTTGTCATTGTGGTAAAACAGAGGCTTCATGCTACTCACAACTTGATGGAACTGCTGAGCGCAAAGCACCCTGGGATTCCTCCTACCCTTAGAGATGACAGACTAGGTGAAGAGGTGATTCACATATATTTTTCTGTTGTCAGAATGTGTTTATTTCTATGGGGATTTTACAGTAGTTTATTACATGAATAAAACTTGACTTATTTTGTGTTTTAAGAATTACTACTGCAGTTTTATCGTTCTCCCCGTCTCTATAGGCTGAGCAGCTGCGACAGCACTACATGACCAAATACGACTCTGAAGTTGCGGACGCCCATCAGGCCCTGCAGCCGGTGCTACAGAACATAAAAGAGCTGAAGCGAAAAGTGAGAACTTCTTTACCCTCAGGGAACTTGCATATTACATATAATAACACATAACAAAAATCTATCCAATGGCATGAAGAGATATATAACTAATGTTTAGGAGTGCAAAGCCAGTATTTTAAGGCCATAAAATTTCTGCATAAATTGCCTGTTTTATTATCAGCATGCAGTTCAACTGAATACATTTACTATATTCCCTGCAGTTCATAAGTTAACTTAATAGAAATATATTCAAATTGAAATTTATTTTGGGCTGTTATTAAACTCCCACACATTAGCATAGTAAAAACAAAACAGCATAGTGGGAAATTAGAGCTAGCATGCTGATCTACTAACATGTTTCACATTTCTCTTAATATCTTTAAACAAACAGCAAACTGTAAAACTTTAAAATGAAATGCATATTTATCGTCGTGTAGCTATTAACATAAAAATACATATATCAATGCTCTAATATGCACTTTATCATAATTCATATTTTGTCATTGGAGTAAATGCATTTCTTAGAATTATTACCTCTCGTTGGAGGCCTAAAATCTACTTAATGATCAATTTATTTTCAAAAAAAGAATCAACACAGTGATCAGAAAATAGTAAATTTAGCTAATGGCAACTTAATTTGCAAATGGGATACTACTGGAGCCAGAGATTTTTTTTTTTTTATACCAAAACCTTCTCACCCTCAGGTATTTCACCTTCAGACAGTTACACATTGGCTTTGCTTTTCGAACTCGGTGGCTGCATCAGTCAATTCAAAACAAGTTGTTACCTAAACATGCACTTAAATTGCTTAAATATTACTATGATTAACTTGCTTTCTCAAGGTCAAGCTGAACACTCCCTGGTGGCTGGATGTTATTCAGAGGGCAGTCCGCTGCTCCACTGATGACGATCTGGTGTCCCGTGTCAAGAATGAGCTGACATCCAGCTACAAACAACAAGCACACAAGCTCTCTATGGCAGACAAGTAAGCATTTTAACTGAGTATGTCCTAGTAGTTACATAATAGTTACTAGCAGTTACCTTGTAGTTATGAAAAGACCAGCATGCATAAAAAAAGTCTGGTATCCTGCAGGTTCCGTGACGCCTATGGTCTTCAGTTTCTGCTCACCACGCAAATGCAAGATCTGATGAAATCTCAAAAGACCGTGCAAGTTGCAGTGAAAAGTCTTGAAGGTCCAGCTTCAAAAGAAGTTATTGAGGAGGCTACAATTTGTCATCTCAGGCCTATGCGACTACCACTCAATAAGTATGTTGTCAGCATTGTATACTATCACATAAGGAGTGTTAGGAACCTTAAAATACTGAAATTTATAGAGTTATATGACAGCTTTTCATTGTGTTTCATAACTCTTCTTTGTAAATTCAACAGCATTTCCTGTGAGACTTCAGTTATAACTAATATCTCTCTCTTGTCATATTCTAGCTGTGTTTTTTGCAAAGCAGATGAACTTTTCATAGATTATGAGTCCAAGCTGTTTTCTCACACGTAAGTAGAGCAATATTTTTACATCAATCATCAATCAGATTACATAACCAAGTGTTGATTAATCAGAAAAACTCCTCCACAGGGTTAAGGGTCAGACGGCCATCTTTGAAGAAATGATCGAGGATGAAGAGGGGCTGGTTGATGACCGTCTCCCTACCACCAGCCGAGGTCTATGGGCAGCCAGTGAGACAGAACGCACCCTGAAAGCCATCTTGTCTTTTGCCAAACTCAAACGCATGGACCCGGACCTGGTGGAGGAGGGAAACACTTTTATGGAGCTGTTTGAGAACTGGAAGAAGGAGTACAAGGTCTGTAGGCACACTTACAGCATGCTTACTATTTTTAAACTACCACATCCTCTTTAAAAGGCCAAAAAGACAAGTAAGAAGAGAATCTTTTATTATTTAAAAAGCTGCATTCTTCCAATAGGGTTCCAATAGGCATTTTTTATTATGTATTATAAGCAGTAAGTCTCTGTTTTGGTCTTGAAAATTTAAGGTTTTTCAGCATAAATTATTTCACTAAGTATGCTATTTTATTTTGCTCAAACAGATTGGAGTGATAGCTGCATTTGTGTCTCCTCAGGTGCTGCATGAGTACTGGATGGTGCTCCGCAATCACGTGTCAGCCATTGATGAGCTGGGTATGGCTACCGAGAGGCTACGTGTGCGTCTGCCTGATGAGCCGAAGCCCAAACTGCCACACATCATAGAGCCCCATGAGGTGAGTTAAAGGACAGTGATACTCTTGTAGTGTTGCTGCATGCTTATGCCAGTCTTGTAAAAGTTCATACAAGTCATGAAAACATGACTGACTTGTTGTTAGGACTGTTAAATCATTTGCACTTTGCACAGTCACTTTGCTTCGTAGGCAGTTTTCACACTAGCTGTCAACAGACTTAAGAGTTTTTTTTCTTCACTGGCCCCAAGTGTTTTCTGACAGGGTATTGTTGGATCAGTGGGTTTCTACATATAGTGGTGTAGGATCTTTATCTTGCACACTGCAAGTGTCTTTTGTGACTATTCTTGTAATTTGGCGCTACAGAAATGAAATTGATTTGATTTGAATTGAAATAGCTGTCCAGACTAGTTTTTCTTAACCACCCAAGAAGGGTCACATGCCCAATGGATATACAGTTCATCAGAGTTAAACTGAAACAGAGTGTGCAGTTTGTTCCTCTAGGCAACATGATCATCGTACACAAATGTAAGCCTCTGGAACCAACATAAACATGTACGGAATATTGCTTGGTAGGACATGTGTCACAGACTCCGAAATTAATTCATGTTTATAAAGATAGATGACTGAAAGTTTCCAAGGATGTAATACTCTGTGTAAACTGTTTTAGTTGCATTCCTGACCCCCTGCTCTTGGTTGTTTTGCTCCCAGGTGGAGCAGAACAGAGTCAAACTTCTGAACGACCAAGCTGTGGCAAAGTCTCAGCTCCAGAAGAAGCTTGGCCAGTTTCTGTATCTCACAAACCTGGAGAAGGTAATTTTATAGTTGATAGTAACTGCAAAATTCAAACCTTTACCCTAGCTAAATGTATTGTGTGAGCTTACGCTGAACAGAATAAATTTCTTGGTCCAGTCCCAGGACAAGTCTACTGGAGGTCTGAACCCAGAGCCATGTCCCATTTGTGCCCGACCCCTGGGACAGGAGGTGAGTGTTCATTGTAGAAGTCTCACAGGAATAAATTGTATTTTTGTTTTTAGATAATTTCATAATTGACATAACTAAAAGTCATATGAGCTTTAATTTTAAAGGGTGAGTTTTATATTTCCTTTCTGAATTTTGTTCAGGATGTCTCACAGGAGGAGCCTTGAATATTAAACAGATTTACAGCCTATACAGAAACATATCTTTGAGTATGAAGCAAGCAGTTGTTTTTTTTTTTTTATTTTGGTGTGAATTTAAAAATCTACAAGTGTAAACTGAATTATATTTATCACATTTTTAGAAAACTAAAAAATGCAACAAAAAAAAAAGTTACAAGAGTAAAAAAAACATATTTAAAATTGTCTTTTTACTTATGTTTTCTGGGCTATATTATATTACTTGTAAATACGCTCAGGCCACTTTGTTAAGTACACTTTGCTAGTACTGGGTTGGATCCCCTTTTGCCTTCAGAGCTGCCTTAATTCTTCATGGCATAGATTCAACAAGGTGAATCTATGCCAACATTCAACATTCCTCAGAGATTTTGGTCCATATTGACCTGATAGCATCACGCAGTTCCTGCAGATTTGTTGCACATGATGCCAATCTTCTGTTCCACCACATCCCAAAGGTGCGCTGTAGGATTGAGATCTGGTGACTGTGGAGGCCATTTGAGTACAGTGAACTCATTGTCATGTTCAAGAAACCAGTTTGAGATGATTTGAGCTTTGTAACATGGAGAATTATCTTGCTGGAAGCAGCCATCAGAAGATGGGTACACTATGGTCATAAAGGGATGGACATGGTCAGCAACAATACTCAGGTAGACTGTGGCTCTTAAACGATCCTCAGGTGGTACTAAGGAGCCCAAAGTGTGCCAAGAAGATATCCTCCTCACTATTACACCAGCACCAGCAGCCTGACCCATTGATACAAGGCAGGATGGATCCATGCTTTCATGTTGTTTATGTCAAATTCTGATCCTACCAGCTGAATGTTGCAGGAAAAATCAACACTCATGAGACCAGACAACGTTTTTCCAATCTTTTATTGTCCAATTTTGGTGAGCGTGTGTGAATTGTAGCCTCAGTTTCTGGTTCTTAGCTGACAGGAGTGGCACCAAGTATGATCTTCAGCTGCTGTAGCCCATCTGCTTCAAGGTTGAACGTGTTGTGCATTCAGAGAGGCTCTTCTGCATAAATTGGTTGTAAAAAGTGGTTATTTGAGTTATTGTTGCCTTTCTATCAGTTCAAAGCAGTCTGTCCATTCTCCTCTGACCTCTGACATCAACAAGGCAATTTCACCCAGAGAACTGCCGCTCACTGGATATTTTGTGTTTTTTGATCCATTCTCTGTAAACCCTATAGATGGTTGTGTGGGAAAATCCTAGTAGATCAGCAGTTTCTGAAATACTCAGAACAGCCAGTCTGGCACAAACAACCATACTACATTCAAATTCACTTAAATCACCTTTCTTCCTCATTCTGATGCTCAGTTTCAACTTCAGCAGGTCGCCTTGACCATGTCTACATGTCTAAATGCATTGAGTTGCTGCCATGTGATTGGCTGATTAGATATTTGTGTTAATGAGCAGTTGAACAGGCATACCTGACAAAGGGGCCTATGAGTGTATGTTAAAAAAAGAACTGTACAAATAAGGTTATTCATATTCTTACAGTGGTCCACAGTAGTTTTTTTCCTGTAGAATAATCTCTTGCTCCCTCTTGCTTTTCCAGTGGGCTGTGCTGACCTGTGGCCACTGCTTCTGTAATGAGTGCATTGCTATCATTGTGGAGCAGTACAGCGTGGGCTCAAGGCGGCGTGCCATCAAGTGTGCCATTTGTAGGCAGACTACATCCCACACAGAAATCTCCTACGTATTCACGACCCAGTCATCGAGTCAGGACCAAGACATACCAGTCAAGGTCAGTCAGCAACACCATTTTCATGTAATGCAGGCAGAGATGGCTGTATGGACACAAAGAAATTTAATAACTTTCCTCTTCCTGTGTTGGTCAGGGAAGCCACTCTACCAAAGTGGAGGCAGTTGTGAGAACTCTGAAGAAGATTCAAGTGACCAACCCTGGGGCCAAGTGTCTTGTCTTCTCCACGGTAACTTGTAAACTATCTGCACTCTGTAAGATTTACTTTGGCGATATCAAGTTTGGATCTGACCTTTTCTCTTCTGCACAGTGGCAGAGTGTTCTGGACATCATCGCCAAGGCCTTGTTTGACAATAACATGGAGTTTTCTCAAATCAACGGAATTCACAAATTTCAGGTTTAAATTTGACATGTCACTATTTCCACATAATGATATCACAACCTTTACTACACTGCTGCTTTTTAACTTCACTGTTGTTTTATTTTTGTTGAGCTACCACATATTGTATGGTAAACCATTTATCGTAAAACCCCTATCTAAAGACTCTATATACTTGCCTAGTAGGTTTTCATTGATGTATATTCTCCACTAGCAGCAGCTGAAACAGCAGTTCAACTTGCTGCTGCACCTCATTCTTGTCGCTTGTAGATCAGGTTGTTTTTTGACCAGAAGTCACTCCCTTGAGAGCAGGTCAACCCTAAATTCTCAGCAGTTCTTCCTTTACCCCAGGCCACATGTTCTAAAAAAAACACACATCCTTTTTTAGGGCTGTGAGATGTACTGCTAACAAACCAACAGCTGGACAAACTGGAGAACAAGAAATATAATATTCTTCTTGGAGTTAAATGTATAATATCAGCCGTTCATATGCACAGACTTCATAATAAAGGCCACTGCTTTTTTAAAAAGTCTATACAACTGAAAACAACTGTAGGAAGGCAATGAATGCATGAATGTTTTTGTATTAAAAGGAGATATGGGATAAAATCATCATATTAAATAATTGTTTAAAACTGAAAAAACACAGTACTTAGAATTGTTACTTATGAATTTGTTGGGGATCTCACTTTTTTTTTCTTAAAATAAATCAAATGCCAAAGCATCTCTTGATATGATATGACTGTAATTTGTGCATTGTTGCACTGCTCATTGTGATTTTCCAGGAGAATCTGAGTTCCTTCAAATACGAAGAGAAGATCAACATTCTTCTTCTGCCTCTCCACACGGGCTCCAATGGACTGAATATCATTGAAGCAACACACGTGTTGCTGGTTGAGCCAATCCTCAACCCTGCTCATGAGCTCCAGGCAATAGGCAGAGTGCACCGGATTGGCCAAACCAAGTAAGTAGCAGGCAATAAAGTGTGTCAGTAAACCTCTGAGGTTTCAACAGAACTTTTCAGTGCTTTAGACCTGCATGTAGATGTGTTGATGTTGTAAGCTTCTGCAGTTTAAATTTTTCTCAGTCCGTGAGCACTGACTTCAAAGCTGCAGTTTCTTTTTTCTTTTTAGATTCATATTTAACACTAGTGCAACCTCCAGTTATTTAATCAAACTACAAATTCACAACTATGCTGCTTATAGTACTTAAGAAAATACAGCACTTACAGTTAAGTGGAATAAAATGAAATTGAAATCTTTTTTTTTTTTTTACTGACTCTGGACTCAGGAATATGCAGTGATTGAGCAAAAGACAATTGCACACACAACATTATTTACTGTGTCTGCCTCTAGCACCTGATTTACATCAGTGTATGTCAGTTAAATCTAACTAAGGTGCATGGGATACATGGGACGCATTTTTTTCATTCATAGTGGGAGAAGTCTGACAAAGCAGTGAAAATGTGGGGAATTTGTTAAACGTTTTAGCAAAATATTATTTATATAATACATTATCTACTCAAAAAAACAAAACAGTGAAATACTAATCTGCGTGTCCTCTGTCCACCAGGCCAACATTTGTTCACAGATTCCTCATCAAGTCTACCATTGAGGAGAGAATGCAAGCAATGCTGAAGACAGCAGAAAAGAGGTGTGTGTCAGAGTGATTTTTAATGCTGTTATTTTTGTGTTTAAATATAGGTTTAAGGGGTTGGGGGTGATACCATTATTATCAGAGTACCAATAAAAGCCTTTTTAATTCCAGTCACACCAGCACAGCCATGAAGCACTCAGAGGCTGCTGTACTGACAGTCGCTGACTTGGCTGATCTGTTTACTGAGGACACCGAACCTCTGGAGTGAATCTCAACACCGGCCTACTTACAGAGGGATACCAACTAAATAAAAACAGGCAAAGGGAGCTCACTATTTATCCAGTGGTGACAGATTTTTCACATTCCACTTTTTTATATAAGCATCCTGAGGTTATGAAACACATTTCCAAAAAATATTTTAACAAATCACTGACAACTGATGACTTCAGATTTCCTACTTGTTGAATTTTAACTCTATTTGTAGCAGTTGTATTTGCGCCACTTGTCATTGTTGTATCTTACTGGTTCAATAACTACTTCAGCTGTATAAGTACATGTTTGTTTATCACAATTAGACTGTACAGTGTCCTTGTTTGTGTTAATCAGATATGTGCATTTATATGCAACCTCACTGTATGGCCAGATGGATAAAACCACTTTGAAGTATTCTCACAACATTCAGGAAATAAAAGTCTGTGAGTGACAGGTCGTCCGCCTGTTATGACCAGCTCTTTTTGTCCAGTGCTTTTACTGTGGTTTATTTCTGTGTAGTAAAAATTGAAGCAGGAAGGACGCCATTGATTTGTGCCCACCTCTGACCTAAACTCAGTTTTACTCCTTTACAACTCAAGTGAAATATTGTCGCAGGATTTCTTCGACCAGACAGTCTTCCTTAAGCTGTTTCAGTGTTGAGACAAAGCCACACAGTTTGATCTAACAGGGGGTGCCCGTCTTATTTGCAAGACAAAAAAAAAAGCACAAGATGCAGTGTGTTGGAAACTAATCTTGTAAATCAAACTTGTAAAAGTTGTGTGAAGATGCTCTCTGCTTTGCAGCAACTGTCTCATCCTTTTCTATTTCTAATTACTCTTACAAAATGAGTCATGTGGCTTAATTAAATGTTACATGTTTCAAGCTGATGAAAATAATTGTCCCTCTCTTGTATTTTATAGTCTGTTCTGCCACACACATACACTCACTGGTACTTGGCATTGTTATTGAATTGCCCTTGACTCGTAATGAGTTTCTTTTCACCTGACTGACTGCGATTCCCGTACTAGTAAAGATTTTAAAATGTCCAGACAAAAGGTGTAGACAACAAAGAGGGACAGCCCCGTGCTGCCGTTCCTTTTTACATGGTTACCAGACTTGTTGTTGCTCCGTGTAGTAAGAAACAGTTGTAAGAGGACATCGCCGCAGTAGGTGGTGACATGCGTGTTACCTTGGACTCCCCTCTGTTCCCCCTATTCATGTGTGGAATCTCATTGTTGTTGGGGGCATCATTCAAGCTGGTGTTTTTAAGGCCTGAGGGAGGGCCGCAGTTCATTAGTTTTCAAGGGGTTGGAGTAAGAGAGGGGTACTGAGTTTTCTGGTGTCAGGGAGCTGTGGTGAATAGCTCCCAGAAGACTCACAGAGCGTCAGAGAAGGAGCCAAAAGGCAGTGGAGTGGCTAAGCTAAGAGAAACCAGAGGGAGAGTCGTTGGAAGATGGCACCTGCCAGTTTGGTTTTTGTCTGGTTACTGTTCACCATGAGGATGGTCACCTCGGCAGCGTATCTGGAGCCTGAGGAGGAGGGTGAGCACACATCTTACACCCTGCACATCTGGGGATGAAATGTTAACAGTCAAAAAAATTGCTGTTTTACAGAAACACATTTTGCATTTTATTTTTGGTTTAACATGTTTTTTTGTTTTTTTTCCTGGCTGCAATAATTTTGAAATGTTCTAAGAAAATGGAGCATTTAGTCATTTGAGTCGAATGAAAACTTTTTTCAGTATAACTGATGTCTTCTTTGGCAACAGGTGTATAACTTGACATTAAATGTAGAGGTTGCAGACTTACTCAGATCTTCATGCACACTATGAAAATGCATAAAGTCCAATTGCAAGTATTATCTATAAAATGACCTTAATGTATGAAAACTAAAAGCACTCGTTCATCAAAAAGTGTGTATTATTCTATAGTACTTTTATAGTACTTTTTTTCTATAGTACTTTGGATATTGTTGGTTTGGTTAATCTTTCTATTTCCCTGTCAGAAGGAGACTTAAAGTTCACAAAAAGGATGTTAGTTTTTACCAATAAATCACCAGCATCTCACAGTGTGTCTATCTATCTTTGTCTTCTTTCAATTAGAACTTAATGAAACTGTCATTTGTACCAACGACCATATGGAGGTTGTTATTCCGAGTGCATTTTTCCTCAACAAAGTGCCTCCAGTTTATGTAAGTCAGCACCAATAAAACATTAATATTGCCAAAGCTTTGTGTTATTTTGGGTAATAATTTTACATTTGTCTTTAATTATTTTGTGTTTTCTCTTTTTAGGTTTGGGATTTGCATTTAAATGATCCAGAGTGTCGTGGCGTTGAGGTCGGAGATGACTATGTTTTCAGCATAAAGACTAATCTCTCAGATTGTGGCACTATAATGGTATGACCTTCTATCTTTTGCAAGTGATTTGCTTTAAAACGTTTGAAGATTTCTCTGTCAGGTGATGTTTACGAGTGAACTCCGACGTTAAACTCAGCTAAAACAGATATGAAGACAAGCTACTCTTTGTACCTCCATTATTGGCAAGAAGAATCCCCATCATAATAAGTTAGAGTTTCTACAGGTGTTGCGGGAAAATCTCCGGACCCAAAAAGAAGCTATTCATGCTGTTTCTCTTTACATAAAATATCAGCACTTTCTTTCTGTAGTGATGTGAATGTGGACTATGGGGCTCTGTGTTCAGATGTTCTATGGAACTGGCTCATAGCAAGTATAATAAGATGGACAGAGAAAGGTCCATACTCTGAGCCCAGAGAGAAAGGAATGAAGAGAAAAGAAGGGGAGGAGTGGCATTTATTTCAAGAAAGAAGGGCAGTGCTGTTCCCTATAACAGGCCAGGGCCTTATCTAAAGCAGCAATGGGACCCTGAATGGCCTTGTAGTTGTTATTTATCAGCATTTACATGGGAATGATGATTTTTGTTATTGCTGTTGAAGCTCACTGAATAGGAAGGCCATAAATTATTTTAATCCAGCCACTCTAGATTGAAAACTCAGTGAGGTTTAAATCACTGCTTAACCAATAAGTGTCTTTTAAATGCTTGGAAAGCACTAAGATTTTTCTTGTAAAGCAAGCAAAAGGTTAACACAGCTTTCACCAGTTCCCCCAAGGTTTAATTTTACAAGGTTTTTGCACAGCAGCTGAGGAAAGCAAGTATGCTCTGAAGTAAAATGGCTGTTGCTAAAGGAGAGGAATGCCACAGTTGTCAATCAAGCTTTCACCTTCACCGTAGCACCTTTTACACCCCGCCATCAGAGAGTACATGACTGAAATGTTTATAGTTCAGATGTTTTCACTGAAACAGGACGATTTCCTTGCTGACATTTCAATGATAGTTCTGGATGTATAAGAGGCAGAGCATTCATGATAAGCGCAAGTAGCAGTGGGGTTCTGTTGCTTGGTGCGAGATCTGTCAGTGGTCCTCGTAGTAAGGCTGAGGGAGGAGGGGTCGAGTGTTTACCAAGAAGTTGTAAAAGATGTTCAACTGTTAAAGTTAAGGACAATTCGTCCTGCTTTGTAACCATAGAAGCTGTCCTCCATCTGATCTCAGCAGGGGCCCAGACAAACTTCAGACACCACCTTTTCACCTGTCCCCATTTTATGGTTTTGTCTACATCAGGGGATAGCTCTTAAAAGGATGGTGACTGTTGACAAGGTTACCTAACCTCAGTGACTACTCCCTGTTACTTTTTAATATAGTCATTACAACTGGGAGATGATGCTACTATGTCCACACTGTCCACATAACCACACTGCATTTGAGTTTATGTTTTTTAAAATGTTAAAAATCTGCTTTATGTTAGACTCACTGTCTCCCACTATCACTGTCTCCCACTATCACTTGAACTGTACTGTAAAATATAACAATGATTTATTGTTCCATAAATCAGTGATTTTTCTAGCCCTTGAATGTTATAGATCTGGCAGGAGAAGTTGAAAATTAAAAAAAAAACGAATTCATCAAAATTCCCCAAAAATTCAAACTTCTCAAATGTGACAATTTGCATCTTATGTAAGTGTGGTATAAAATCTGATGGTTTTCAATTGTTGGGTGGAAAAAAATTAGGAATAAGGAAGACTAAACTATTGTGACTGACCTTTTTAACTATTTTCTGATTTGCTGTAGATAAACAACAAATCATTTTAACAAGAAAATATTCTTCGATGTTTTATAACAAAAAAAATCTTTAGATGCAGGTGAAATTAATCTCCTGCACAACTGAAAAGATTACTTTGATTTAGCAGGGTCCACCAACCAATGAGCTTACTGTTTCTGGAACTAAAATTGTGGGAATACAATGGTGTGTGTGTGATGTTGTGATCCAGATTTCTGTTTATTCACTCTTTTACTTAACATCTATGCCAGATTTCAAGTATTGTGCATAGCAATAAAACTATACTTTAACTGGCCTCTCCAAAGACCTTTACATATCTTTTGGTCTCTCCTTAGGCTTCAGATGACACACACATCATGTTTGTTAACACCATACACAATAACTACTCGGATATTATCACAAGAAACTACATCAACATAACATTTGTGTGCCGCTACCCCATTAACTACATGGTCCAACAACCTAACGGGGAAAACATGATCAGAGTGGATATCAGGTAACAGTTCTTTTCTTTTTTTTCTGACTTCTGATCTCATAGTAAAATTATTTCTTCTCAGCATGTAGCTTTTTTAAATGTATGAACTCTACAGAACCATCACTCTGAACACGGAGGACGGGAATTTCTCAGTGTCGATGTTGCTGTATAAAGATGAAGGCTTTGAGGACAGGTGGACCACTGTGCCGTCACTGACCCTGGATGATAACATCTTTGTAAAAGTTTTCATGGTAAATAATTTGCAGCTAAAAGTCAAGTTTATTGTATTTTTCACCTCCAGATAGTAAAGATGTAGATCTCCGCTGAATAATGTGTATTATATGTTTGCAAATTGTCACATTGTGCAAAGCAGTATTTTATGTATTGGTTGATATGCCATTAAATGACAGGAAAACAGTAATAAGAAATAAATATCTGTTAAAGATGAGTTCTGACGGGGTTGGGTATGCTTGGCTTTTACTTTTAAGCATTCAAAGCGTTGTTACTATTCACAGCTATTTTTGAATTAGTTTGGGCATGCTGTTACACAACGTTAAGCAATATGTTTTGTGGGTCATGTTCCAAGCAGTGCTGGAAATCTAACCCTCCACCCATGACTCGTTAGTCATTTGAGTCCTCTTTCATGCTGCTATAACCTCTTGGTACACCTGTTGTTTACTTTCTGTGAGTCATCATTTTGTGGTGCATTATGGAAAACTGTTTGCCTTGTTTAAAGAATTAATTGGCCATCACCGAACTCTGTCTGTGTCACAGATACCCGCTCATCTGCTGCTCCGTATGGAAAGATGCTGGGCTACACCGACCAGTGATCCATACAGCAATATTCAGTACACCTTTATCAGAGACAGGTCTGCCTCCGGACTGTTTAAATTAATCAGTTTTTATTGTGAAACATAAACAGTTAGTATTGTCATACATTTATGTTTACACCAGGTAAGGCTTATGTATGATTTCAATTTTCACACAAGATACTTTAAAGATGTTGAAGCTCATTTATTGTACACTCTGTGGCTGTGTTGTTTCTCCACATTTGCAAACAGCTCTACATCCTCCTACAGGAGTACTGTTGAAATCTGAAATAAGAGAATTTGTTGTGTAGAGAGCAGGCCAGACAACCACTCTCAGAGCCTGGTCATGTGACTCCTGCCTGAGAGGCCACATGCATTTCACTTCAACAGCTGTGCATGTCCTTGACAACCGGGCAGTATTTGGTACTGTTGGCAACAGCAGGGCTACTAAATGCACAATGATTTTACAGTGCCAGAAAGATGAAAACACTCAAACAAATCTGTTCTGCTTTGTTGAATCACCTCCAGTAATGTTAACTTTTTTATTAGCTGTTCCTCCTGTTTTATTTTTAAAGTAGACTATAGTGTTTCATTGCTATCAGCAGCCCTCCCAGACTTCTTTGTCTCCCTCCCTAGCTGCCCAGTGTTGACCAACGAACAGACTCTGAGCGTGATGAAGAATGGTCAGGGCCCAGAGGCCACGTTCAGGATACAAATGTTTAAGTTTGTCGGCAGCTCGTACACCAACATCTTCCTTCACTGCAACGTCCAGATCTGCCACAACGGCCCCGGACTGTGCCAGCCCGTGAGTGACCTCATACGACACCATTCCTCAAACTGGTAGTCAGAGACCAGTTCAGACAAGTATCCTGCTATATGCGATGCTTATGTCCCCAATATAGACCCATCAGCCTAGGAGTGGTTTCCAGCCTCATGAACTGTCCTTATCTCATATATATATTGCTTGTGACTGAGGTTTATACCAGTGCTTTTTTTTTAATTCACTCATGTATTTGCCAAACAGAACTGTTCCAGTGAAGATGGACTACTGAGAACACGGAGAGACATCCCATTGTCCCATACAGTGTCTTATGGACCAATAAGGCGACTATTAAACAGTGAAAAGCCCAATCTGAGTATGTTTTTATCCACTCTTTGCCACTATTATAGTTTAACTTCACCACTGAAAACAGTTCATGAGCATGTGGTTCCACCTGTGTGTAGATGCAGGGGGAGGCCCACCCGTGGAGACCTTTGTCCTTGGAGGACTGCTGGTTGTCTTACTGCTGATAACAGGAGTCTTTGGGAGGTTGTGGCTTCGCTCCAGACATTTCTACCCAGCACGGGAGGCACAGCTTACCCTGTCCAACATTCATCATATCTCAGAAGTGGCCTCGTGAGTTGTGTGGACCTTGTAGAACTGACAAATGGACATAGAAAAACATATGCACAGATGTGTTTTATAATAATGTAATGTTTTGCATATTTTGCTCTTTAGAAAAGAATTTGCTTGATTTGTAAAAAGAAAATGTAATAAACATTTCTCCCATGTATGTTCCTGATTTGAGGGCTGTGCATTTTGAGATACTTGTACTTTATGCCAATATTTCTACTTTCTGCTATTTAATTAAACCACTCCACATGATTTCACATCCAAATATTATTTTGCCCTTTGGCAGGGCCTGGATACTTCAGGTACTTTTGCTGATTGTATTTCCACTGAAGTAAAATTGTTATTACAAGACTTGCATGTAATGGGGATATTTCCATGGTGTGGTAATACTACTATTAAATAAAACAATTTCACATCCTTTCAAAAAGTCCTACTAAAGACCCAACAGTTCACCAGTCTGTTACTTATCAACTATATCTGCATAAATGGAAATAATTAAATTAGAACCTAAAAATATATTCAAATCAGACAATTATATAGCAGACATTTTAACTTCTTACAGCAAGGAAAGCAGAGGTGCATTCATTCATAATGGCTGCATTCCACTTAGGCAAGGGCTTGCCTTTGTCAATGCCGGTTTGCTGTAGCAGCATATTAGGACCCATGATAGGACTGGCCATCGTTAATTTCACTTGCCAAGTCAAAATGTGTTTTTCCTTAAACAGCTTTTGCACTGTTTTAAAATCAAATATTTAATACAAAGGAGTGCATTTGCTGGGGACTGCTTCAGTCTTGATTTAATGGACTATAATGAATGTTTACAGTATCAGCAGGTGTGTGTGGCATTTACTCAAACATGAACTACAGCACCTGCTCTCACTGAATATCATCCAGAACAGCAACACTCAAAAGTTTAGGCCTGCTCTTTAAAATTTTACCTTTTAAAGTCATAACATTTGGGTTACATAGTTTTAACTATGCTTCTGATGCATATTTTCACATATAAATGAAATAAGTGTGTATGTTTGAATAAATTTAACTTTCAATAAACCCATAAACGATGTGTTTTAACATCCAAACCAGTACATTATTCATGTTATGGAAGTAATCCTGTTTAAAAACACATGCATTTGGATAAATATGGCTCATTTGTTTGTTTTTAATATCATTTCAAAGCTCTTCTTTGGATGTTTGCTACCTTTTGTTCAGATCTCTGTCAAAATGATCCCACACTGCTTCAATAACGTTGAGGTCCGGGCTCTGGGGAGGTCAGTTTATTACTGATACTGTTTCATTGTGTGTTTTTCTACCCAGGTGTGCTTTTACTGTATTGGCAGTGTGTTTGGAATCATTGTCATGTTGAAAAATGAAGCCGTTGCCAATCAGATGGTATTGCGTGGTGGATCAAAATCTGAGGGTACTTTTCAGAGTTCATAATTTGATCAATTTTGACAAGATCTCCAACACCACTGGCTGAAATGCAGCCCCAAACCATGACAGAGCCTCTACTGTGTTTTACAGGTGACTCTAGACACTCACTGTTGTACCTCTCTCCTGACCTCCTCCATACATATTGATGATGATTTGGATTTCTCACACCATAAGACCTGCTGCCAATGATTTTCAGTCCAGTTCTTGTGTAATTTGGCATACCTCAGCCTTTTCTTCATGTTTTCCTTCCTCAAGAATGGCTTCTTGACAGCTACCTTTCCACCAAGACCTTATACAGATGCATCTCTCAGGTCCTGTGTCAGGTCTTTGCTGGCTTTTCTTTTCTATTTCTTAACGATATGACTTTCAGACTGTTCATCTGCTCTAGATCTTTTAGGCCTGCCACTTTTTCTTTTGTCCTCCACTTGTCTAGTTTCCTCAAATTTTTTAAAGACACACAGCACTCCATGCCAAGATATGCCAAGTCTTCAGCTAATAGTGCCTTGGGAATCACCTTGTTGGTCCAAACATACAATTTTATGCCTGTCAAACTGTGTTATCGTTGACATTTTCTGTAGATTCAGCAAAAAAAATTTGTAATTTTGGTTCTTTACCAAGTTATCTGACGCAACACTGGTTCATTCCTTGAGTTATGCTTGAATAATTCATAGGTCAGTGTTAAGTGCACAAGACCACTACAAGAAAGTCTGGCTTCCTTGGACACAAAATACAAAGAAATGAGGGGTGGCTCAAGACTTTTGCACAGTACTGTATTATATCAGGAGTCTATCCCCATTAAATTTCCAAGACGGCATCACAGACATCTTAAGAGTAATTAGATGTAAAACTGCCCTCAGGGTATTTCCCAGTCTGGTTATTTCAGTGCTCTCTCGCAGGTCTGCGTCCATAAAGCTAAATTTGACCGGCCGGTTTACGTGATGACGTAGTACTGCGGCGCCCCAAACCAGGATCAACAGAACTCCGAGCAGTGAGGAACCAGCTGCAGCCTGTTCAATTCATAACAGGATTTGGACGCATTTAATTCCGCGGGGCGTATAGGTAGTCATAGTTTAAGCGCTATAGGTATCGACGGAGCTGATATAAGTTAAGGCAATATAAACAGAGCACACTCGGAGAGCCCCATAATTCGGGTAAGTTGTTTGTAGAAGCGAAAAGCTAGCTAACTAAGTAGGCTAACGAAGTGTAGCCGCTACTGCTAACTGGCCGGTCATGTTGTTGATGTTCTTTTGTTTAGCTTAACTTTTAAACTTTAAAGTTTTGTGACTTAGCGGGTTATTCTTTAACGTTGCACCTTGTCGCGTAGTTATATAATTGCAAAGCTACTGGTGACATTGCTGGCGTGTAATCTGTAGTTGGATAGATGTGTTAGGAATAGTTGTTGCTGTGTTTGTGTTTTTAGCTGTTTGTTAACCGGCCAGTTATGCTTGCGTAATTTAGCTAGCACTTGCTGGCCAAGGCATTAAAGACTTGAATAATAGGTCTCCTTTGTTACATTGCTGTTTGGACTTGCACCATTGTTGTGGGTCTTTAAAATTATTATTTGTTGTCCTCTTATCTTGTGTTCATTATCCCACAAATCCCCCCACATAAGTAAATTACCAGATAAGCGCCTCGATATGATTCGGAAGTATTTTCCTTGTGGTTGTGTTGCACCCGGTTGGCAAACAGGCTGAATTAATGGGCTGAAGTTCTCGATTTACTTGTGACCAAAACTCCCTGAATGGGGGCAGGTCACATAGCCTAAAGGTCAGGGTTCAGGTTTGCCCTGAAACTACTGGAAGAACTGGTGTTACCATGAAATCTAAGATGGGTGTTGTGAAATGTTACTGAGCAGCATAAAGGTTTAGCAATATAAACAGAGTGCTTGTTTAGAGGAATGAGTGACAGGGTTGCATAGGTGGTATAATGTAACACCAGCATGTTTTGTTCCAGATGGCTATATGCAAATCTAAAAACAGTGTGGCTACCATGATGTGTTTGGATTCTCAACAAAACAAATCTGTTTGTGATTTGGTTTCAGGGTCGAACACTTCCCTCCACTTTCCACTGCTGCTGCTAGGGGAAAAAATGGAGAACCTGCACCCCCACTGCCTTAAATGCATCAATAGAAGATGCATGGTAAGACCAGAGACAGGTGTTTCCTGTGACCTCATCGGCTGTCCTCTTGTCTGTGGGGCAGTTTTTCACTCGTGCAAACTAGAGGAGCATCGTCTGCTGTGTCCATATGAACGGCTGCCTTGCCTCAACAGTGGATTTGGCTGCCCCTTCACTATTGCAAGGATCAGGATGGCACAACACCTCGAGACATGCCCCGCAAGTATAGTATGTTGTACTATGGAGTGGAACCGCTGGCCCGTGAGCTATGCTGATCGCAAGTCCTATGAAAACTTGAGCAAAGACTTTGATGAGGTGGAGCAGCTAGACATGGCTTTGGCGCTGCAGGATCAGAGGATGTTGTTAGAGTCCCTTAAGGTCACGACCACTGTGTCAAAGAATGGAGATAAAGAATTAGATGAAAGTGATAAAATGGCCACAGCATCAAGTTTACCAGAGACAGTGTTAGGTAATGGAACAGTGGAAATGGAGGAAGAGCCCTACAATGAGCTGTACAGGGCTTCAGTGGAGACGAGAAGTTTAGCTGCTGCCTTGGACATCCTCACTAATTCCAAGGATATTAATATAATTGTTGGAAACTTAAATGGTGAAAAGACTGATAAGAATGGAGCACTCCATAATGGAGAAAACTGTGATAGTGATGGTGTTTATGTCACTGAAGGTGGGAAGAATGTCGATATGCAAGAGAGTGACTCTGATTCAGAGTGTGAGCTGGGAGCAGTAGGTGGAGTGGAGGGCGCCGTTGGAACGGATGGAGAAGATGGTATCAACTGGGTAGAAGAAAATGATTTTGTTGAGTTTCTTTTTGAAGAGAAGGAAGAAGACATTGATGAACCGATAAATGATTCCAACCTTGTCTGGCCAGAGATGCCTCAGAATTACATCCCTGTTGTAGCACTGGAGCCTCCTATGCCTCAACAAGAACCACTTGCACCTCCAATGCCATTCCTACTGTCTGATCATTTGAGAAATAACTTCTTGCAACACTTACCCACTGAACTCAGGTACAGGTGCTTGGAGCGTAAGCTACAGAATGTAGAAGTGCTCAGAGGAATAAGTATGTTTACATTTAATGGACGTCGGGCCCTGCTGTCAGATCCTTATTTGTTTCGCGCAAAGATGGAGGACAAGGCGGTTGACACGTCTGACCTGGAGGTAGCAGATGATCCCATGGGGCTCCATGGTATTGATCTCATCACTGCAGCTTTGCTCTTTTGCCTTGGCGATTCTCCAGGAGGCAGAGGAATATCAGACAGCAGGTTTGTTGATGGCTACCACATTGACTTTGGTACGCAGACATTCTCCTTCCCTTCCGCCATTCTTGCAACAAACACCATGGTGGGGGATATTGCTTCAGCCTCAGCCTGCGATCACGCCAGCCCACAGCTTTCCAACCCCAGCCCCTTCCACACTCTCAGGCTGGACCTAGTGCTTGAATGCGTGGCCCGATACCAAACCAAACAGCGCTCCATGTTCACATTTGTGTGTGGGCAGTTGTTCCGACGAGATGAATTCTCGTCTCATTTCAAAAATGTTCATGGGGATATCCATGCTGGACTCAATGGCTGGATGGAGCAGCGCTGCCCCTTGGCCTACTACGGCTGCACCTACTCCCAAAGACGATTTTGTCCATCTGTTCAGGGCTTCCGAATCATCCATGACAGACATCTTGGTTCATTTGGGGTGCAGCCTGGTTTGCCCTTGAAAACTGGGGACAACCTAAGAAAGAACTGTAAATTTGGCTCTCAGTGTGACCAGTTAAGCAGTCTTCCATTTGAAGTGTTGCAACACATAGCAAGTTTTCTGGACAGCTTTAGCTTGTGCCAATTGTCCAGAGTGTCCCGCACCATGAGGGATGTGTGTGCCAGCCTGCTGCAGATGCGTGGCATGGTCGTTCTGCTGTGGGAGAAGAAACGGCGTGCTGATGGGTCTCCTTCATGGCAGATCACAAACAAGGTTAGTCCTCTTATGCACTCATATTTTGCTGTTTAAAGACAATTGACTGAAAAATTCACTCATCACCTGTGTTGTGTTCAGCACATGAAAATTAATAAATTTTCCTGTTTTTGTTCAGGTGTGGCGATTCAGCACAGCCTTTGGTACAGTGAACGAGTGGAAGTTTGCAAACATTGCCAGCATGGCCGATCACCTCAAGAAATGCAAGTTCAACACAATTGCTCGTCGGGAGGAAGCAATCCCTCTGCCGTGCATGTGTTTCACCAGAGAGCTCACAAAAGAGGGGAGGTGTTTACGTTCAGTTCTCAAACCGGTAGCATAAAAAATGAGGTCATTGTTCAGACTTTTCTGAGTCCTTCAGAACTCAAATGCACATGTATTTCCTTCCAGTGTTTACAGACGTTAAGTCTCTTCAGGCTTCAAAAAGAGAACTGGTTGAACTTTACCTGTTGTTCTTGCTACACAGTGGAAGCAGTCTTCAACCCCTCAAACAAGACAAAGCCAGTAGTGAGCTGATATTTCAGCTGAGGCTGACATGCTGCAGTCACAGATCAGGACTGTAAAACAAACAAAACAAAGCAAATTAAAGTTCTAGCCTTGTATCTTCCTCTCTGATGAATCTGTTAACCCTGGTGTACTGAAATTGTATCTCTGACACTGTAAATAATCAGATGTTTTGGTGTAGAATTTTTTTTTTTTTTAAACTTTTGTATCAAAAAGTCAGTACTGTGCTATGTTGGTGGTAAGAGCAGAGCCTTAACTTGTGATACACTTGATTTTCTAGTCTTGAGGTTGTTCAGAACATCTCAGTGAGATTTCTCCACTGCTTTGAGCTAGAACAGTTTACTGGTATCTGGCACGCTTTGACATCTTCTCCAGATACCTAGAGTGACCATGTGTATACTGCTTATAACTCATAGATTTCACAGCTTTAATACGACATTTTAAGATTGACCAAACATCTGTGCTCTTTGTAATCCACTTTACAGAATTGAACTGCATCACTGTTGGTGTTGATTTCTATTCACCTGCATAAGCATGCTGACACTTTGTTTTTTTTTTTGTTTGTTTTTTTGGCATGTTTTAGCAGTAACAAAGGTGGTCCACCCTCCTCTTTTCTTCTCTCACTTGTGACTAAGAGGCGGGTTTGTTAGTCAGGGCGCAGAGACATGAAGCAACACTATTTACCAGCCAAATGTCAGTACTTCTTTAGCCATGGTTGGCTTGTGGTCTTTTCTACCAGCTACTTTGACAAGTAACCAGCAATTATGTAGAGGTTTTTTCTCCAAAAATCTAAATGTAGCAAAGTAAAATAATGAATGTAGCTGGTGAATCATCAGTGACTGGTTAGCAGGAAGCTTGGTTTCCTTCCCCTCAGTGTCAGACCTCAAAAACCCTGCAGGCCAGGTTCTAGGAAATATAATGGGCACACACTTCCCTCCTTTATAAAGCATCAGTAACTATGTTTATATTAACTATTTATCATAGTTGTTGAGTCTTCTTGGCACTACATGTCCGCTATGTTCACATATTGTTGGTGTCTCAGGGTTGCAACATGAAGCTTTGTCTTGCAGTAGTGTATTTGAGAAAATTGCTGAGAATGCCACGACAGCTGGTCAGCTACTTGATTATTATGGGATCTGTGGGGAACTGATTCAGTATTATAATGGTGTGTGTTGCAGTGCTGAAATAACATGTTTTTCATGTTTATCATTAAGTAATGTTTTTTATAACTAAAGCTTGTTTTTTGAATTTTTCTGTTTTAAATGAAGTGATTGGGCTTCTTGAACAAATCTTTTAGTTTGGATTAAGAAATGAGGTCGAAACTGAACACGTTGTGTTTAGTTCCCTTATATGGGGAAAAAAACCTTCAAATACTTATAAAAATCGAATTTAAAATTAGTTTAAAATGACAGAAAAGTCATCTATTAGTGATGAAATTTGGATATGGTGTGTGTTTCTTTTTCGTTTTGGATATAAAAACCAAGTTGTGTCAAAATTAAGCTGTCTTTTTATGGTAAAAACCCCGGTTCATTTATGACCTCCTTTTTTTTTGTACTGGTACTTTTGCTTGGAAATATAAGTCTGCCTCTGTTAGGTCTAGATTTGAATTACTTATTTGCACATGAAGGCATGTACTGTAAAATTTAAATCCTAAAGCTGACAGGTAGCAACCTCCTGTTCTGCATGTGATTTTGATGTCTTTGGAAAATGCATTGAGCAGTCCAGTTGCAGGCTAATTTATACACTTCATTTCTCAGGCACCACACATTCATTTTAGTACATTTTATGTCATTTCTTACATTCTGTAAAAACAAAAAAGAAACCTTCCACAAAGAACATCAGCGAGACCTGATGAGATGCACTCACTCTCTGGGTTTAAAGTTGCCTGTGGGACTAGAACGGGGGACTGAGTATTAAAATCAGGCTTTTACTCCCTTGATGTTCATACATGTTAAGATAAGGTTTTCATCTGCAGATCATCTTTTGTTTTGCAGTCTTTGCACCTGGAGTGTATCAATATTTTGATCAGTATTTTAGGTTCTATTATCACTCCTGCTAATTTGTGTTTTTTTTTTTGTTTTTGTTTTTTTTCACCACAGTATGCCAGCTTCATTTGTTTGACTTTTTGGAGCATTTTAATAAAAAGACTCTGAGTTTTTAAATGTTTTGACTTTTATTGCAATCATGTGTTTCAAGGCCCAGATGCTACCCTGCATCCTTCAACATTGTCAGTCATACAGCTCTGGAAAAAATTAAGAGACCACTGCAAGTTTTTCAGAAATCAGCATCTCTACATATATGACAGTCATTCCATGTCTCTTGAATTCCAACACAAGCACACCTGTTTCTACCTAATAAGGTACTGATGAGGTGATCACCTGAACCAAATCTTATTTAATGAGGAAAAGTATAAAAACCATTTCTATCCTCTTGCAATAGGACCAACTGGATGGCAAAAACAGTGCTAGTAGTACATCAAAAGTAACTGGAATAAAAAAATAACTATTGACCATGCCAAAAGAAACATTTTGTGTGAGGAAAAGAAGGGTTCAGTTCTGGCTTTACTGGCAGAGGGATACAGTGAGCGTTGGGTTGCTTCCATCCTTAAAATTTCTAAGATGGCGGTTCATAAGAATAAGGTCAAGCAGCAGACATTGGGAACAACAAAGCTACAGTCTGGCAGAGGCCGAAAACGACCCTCCACTGACCAGGATGACCATCACCTCATTCGAATGTCGCTCAGGAACTGTAGGATGACATCAAGTGACCTACAAAAAGAATGGCAAATGGCAGGGGTGAAGTGCACAGCGAGAACGGTTAGAAACAGGCTCCTAGAGGCAGGGCTCAAGTCGTGTAAAGCTAGAAAAAAGCCCTTCATCAATGAGAAGCAAAGAAGAGCCAGGCTGAAGTTTGCAAAAGACCATAAGGATTGGACCATAGTGGACTGGAGTAAAGTCATCTTCTCTGATGAGTCTAATTTCCAGCTTTGTCCAACAGCTGGTCAT
>VUQI01055731.1:0-17849 GCA_015106735.1 Paratilapia polleni | reverse complement strand
TCATAGGGGGTCGTCTGATTGTTGGGGTTTTTCTGTCTTTTCTGTCTAATATTGTAGGGTCTTTACCCTAAAATATAAAGCGCCTTGAGGCGACTGTTGTTGTGATTTGGCGCTGTACAAATAAAATTGAATTGAATTGAATTGAACAGGTGCCATGCAAGGCGCAGAAGACAAAGACCTAATCCAAAGTCTAAACTGTAAATGAAATCCATGCAGTTTTCACTTCTTTTACATGACAAATACTATTTGTAGACAAAGTGTTTCATGTGTTATGTGTCTATTTGTATTTCTTAATACAGTCTTGACATGCACACCATTTTATCCAATGTGTTTATTAAGACAGAAAGCCGGAGATGCAGTTTTGAAGCATGGTACACTGTATCAGCATACAGGATTAAAGATTAATTCTGGTTTATTTCAACCTGCTGTATTTCCTGTTAATTTCACTATTGTAGCTCAATGGGTCATGTTAATTTTGCCCTCTCCACCTCTGTTGTTGAGATTCAGGGAAACATGGAGTGGCACTATATAACAGCATATATGGAGTAACTATCTTAAGGGGTTTTCAATCATCATGCATTTTAAATGTTTAATCACTTCTGTTGAACAACTATTTTGCTTGTTGGAGTACAAATCAGAGTTTAGTGCAATCCGCACTGTGGTCTTCTGATATGAGCTGCTACTGCTGTTTGAAACTTGGACAGTGGAAAAACAAAACAGCAAGGTCACAAATACTATGCTAGATTTACAGTGCTGTGAAAATGTATTTGCTGGTGTGTTTTGGGTCATTGTCCTGCTGCATATCCCAAGTGCTCTTGAGCTTCAGGGAACAAACTGATGACCAGACATTCTCCTTCAGGATTTTCTGGTAGAGAGCAGAATTCTTGGTTCCATCAATTACAGCAAGTCGTCCAGGTGCTGAAGCAGCAAAGCTGCCCCAGACCATCACACTACCACCACCATGTTTGACTGTTGGTATGATGCTCTTTTTATGAAATGCTGTGTTAGTTTTACATCATATGTAACAGGATGCAAACCTTCCAAAAAGTCCAACTTTTATCTCATCAGTCCACAGAATATTTTCCCAAAAGTCATCAAGATGGTTTTTTTGCAAACGTGAGACGAGCCTTGTGTTCTTTTTGGTCACCAGTGGTTTTCTCCTTGGAACTCTCCCATGGATGCCATTTTTCAGAACTGATGTGAATCATGTTTCTCTTTGTTAAAACCACAATCTGAGTCACTGTTTCTGTCTAGTAAAATGGCTGAATCAGAGATGAACTATAATTTTAAAAAAATCATTCCTTAAATACCTGGTAAAGCCTCGTCTAGCCTCATCTAGGTATCTAACCCAGATGCCTACATGGCAAATTAAATTATGTGATGTTGTCAGTGTTGGTAGGAGTACTTGCATGCAGTTTGATGCCTAAGAATAAGTTTCCAATGAGTTTGTATCCATCACAGTTAGAGAGTTTACTTACATTTATTGAAGTTGAAGTTAAGTTTTAAGTTTAATTAATATTTTACTTTATATTTTAACCACAGAGTTTCAGGGTTATTTGTCTACACTGATCACAGTCTATAAATCATTATCAACCTGTTGCACTGCAGATAAATTATTTTATGTTCACTACTGTCAAACTAAACAATAATACAAATTAACAACAGCATCTGTGAGACTGTTGATACTGACATTTAAAATCAATCACAGAAAAAGTTTGCAGTTTGGAAACATAAGAATTTTGGTAAATTAACTCCCTGAAGTAAAATGCTGAAAATAAGTATGAAAAGAATTTGTGGTGGCTCTCCACAATCAACACAAATCTTATATTCTCTGTAAACATACAAGGATAAAGTCTATGATTGTGATGAATTTTCAGATAAACCACAACAATGAAGTAATATGTTCTAGGAAATCGAGATGCAGTCAGCTGTGCAACAATCAAAGTAACTTGCTCCTCCTTTTTCTTGTAAAACAAGCCAAATACAGCATCACACCCTATGACAAGACATGGCAGAATACTATAAAGATTGACAGTCGACAATCATTCACACATTTTATTTCTTCAATCCTCTGCATGAAATGCATATGAAACTGTAAGACACAGGAATACTAACAATGAGGATAACTTGTACAGTCGTTGTGCTCCTCATCCAAACATTTAACTGTCTGGCTTCAGATGGTACGGTAACCCAACTTTTAATTTTAAACTTCTTTTTTCCTCAGAGTATTATACATAATGAATGACCTGCCTATCTGTACTATTGTAAAACGGTTGTGTCTTTTATCATTTTATCAGCAAATGGTTGAGGATTTTCTTTGCTTTTACATCACCAACAGTATTGTTTCTCCAATACTTATTCTCTACAGATTCACATTTTCAACTAACTAACAGGGCCACTGGTTTCTGTTTGGTAAAAACAAGTATCTTCTGCCTTAACATACGCTGGACATCAGGTGATCGACTTTTGGTTCTGCATAGGAATAAGTGCCTGGGTGCCCAGGGGAAAAGTGTAGGCAGTGAAGTAAACCTCTATGACTGTGATGAAACCAGTGAGCTCCAAAGGTGGGAATGCAAGAATGAAACGCTGCTCGCTCTCAAAGACCAGGGGCTTTACATTGAGCTCACTGCAGATAACACAGCCGTGCTCTCAAAAACAGTAGGACCCAATAACCACCTCACAATTCCAGGGACGTCCAGTGGTGCTTGCACAAGAACATACAGAGGTAAATAAAAATAAATTGTAGTTTGTCTAAAGTAATTCATTTTTCATGGAAGACAGTCAAAGTTCAGAAGTGGGATTATAAATTGGCAGATTTTCATATTGAGTGCCAAAATAGCTGTAATGCAAAAATCATTTGTCATATGATTACAAAATGTTCACTAATAAAGGTACAAGTTTGCTTAAACTGTTCAAGCCATTCTTTGTTCTTTTCATTTTTCCTTGTTTGGGTCCTTCAGAACTTTACACCATTGAAGGAAATGCAGCTGGAAGGCCTTGCATGTTTCCTTTCTTTTACAAAGACAACTGGTACTCGGACTGCACCACGATTGACTCCCCAGAGAAGCGTCTTTGGTGTGCAGTTGAAACAAAATTTGAACATGAACTCTGGGGTTACTGCCCAACTAACTGTGAGTATTGCCGGCAAGAACTATTTGTTTAAAAAAATCCACAAATTCACAATAAATAATAAAGGTTTTCAGAATAACAATCTATAAGCAGAGCCACCCAAGCTTTACAATTATGCTGACGTCTAAAAGTGTTGAGGAAAACCATAAACAGCATGTTGAGGTATAATTAAAATATAACACTTCTAAATGCCTTTCACTGTTTTTATTTCACAGCCAAAGAAAACTGGAACAGAGACACTACAACAGGAGCGACTTATCAGCTCAACACACAGTCAGCACTGACATGGTCCCAGGCTGAGACCAGCTGCAAACAGCAAAGTGCCTCCCTGCTCAGTATCAACAATCCTCACGAGCAGGCTTATGTTTCAGGTAAAGTGACAAGCACTCTGTGTTGAATGCACTGAAAACAAAAGGATGCATTTAGGCTCAGAGTGTTTGAAGAATAGCTATTAATAATGCAAAACTTGAAGCATTCAAGTTACTGTGCTTTGCAATTAATTAAAAGAAAAGATCATTACAGTACACACTGCTCAGGCTGATGATTGCAGTTTGGGTCTTACACTTGGTAACTTTTTGTTTCCTGTGTCTTTTTTAAACACTACTGACAGCACTGTTAGGGGCAGGTAGGGAACAAGGGTACAAGCTTTGGACTGGATTGACCCTGGATCCAGAGCATGGCTGGCAGTGGTCTAATGGGAAGCCTTACTCCTATCTGAACTGGGATTCAGGTAAGGTTTCTTTCAACTTTCAGTAGTTCATGTTGCCACTCTGATAATAGTAAAATAAATTTTATCACTGAGCTATCTCACCTGTTTCTTATGTGATCCTCATCTGTTTTCCTTATACAAGAAATGTTATCAGTCAGTTATAAAGTTAAGAATTTTCCCCTAACTGTGAAAAGGGACTTATGCTTTTCCTTATATTATATACATAAGGAATATATATATATATGAACTTTGAATCATGCCAAGCTACTCTAGTAGAGAAATGCACATAACAGGTCCCTTTAAAAATCTGCCCATGTGTGCCAGCCACACTGTAGATATTACAACATTCAGAGAACTTGTAATTGGTCAGTAATTTAGACAACTGCTAAATTATTTTATCAGTGCAATGATCCCTCTGTCATGTGTGTCAAATCTTGTCACCCTTAGGTTCAAAATCATAGGCTTCTATTCCATTTTCATTGAAACTAAAATGCTTATGCAGAATATACACTAGAATATACACTACTACACTACCTGTGAAATGTGCCTCTGAGATGACAAGTCTGTCTTCATATCTAATTTTTACCATTATGTTATTTTAGGACATCCACTTTCTAATCCCGGACATAACTGTGGAATTATTGATGGTGCTGTGCAATATTCTTGGCAAAGTTCAAAATGCAATAAGAGACTGGGTTACATCTGCTACAGTAAAGGAGTTTTGGCTCCACCTACTGAAGGTATAGAAAAAAAATTTCTTCTCTTCTCTTCTCTTCTCTTCTCTTCTCTTCTCTTCTCTTCTCTTCTCTTCTCTTCTCTTCTCTTCTCTTCTCTTCTCACAAAGCCTAAGTATTTCTATGTAGTCTTTATAAACTGTATTGATGACTCCATTTGTTTGATTTGTCCTTCCTTTGTCCTTCTTATAATCAGCTACGGAGACAGGATTTTGTTCAGCACCCTGGATTCCCTACAATGGCCACTGCTTTCATCTTTATCGTACTGAGAAAAAAACATGGTCGGATGCTCAGAGAGCTTGCCGTAAAGAAGGAGGAGACCTAGTAAGCATGCGTAATGTGGAGGACCAAAGCTTTGTCATCTCTCAACTTGGATATGGTATGGCACTAACCCTTTTGAGCACCATTTGTGTTCCATTGGCGCAAACTTCATGCAAAATCTTTCATACCCCTCTTGTTGGTAATTTCCCTACACATCCCCACCTGCTTGTGACTAATTACTTGAGATCTTTTTGAGACCACGTTTAACAGCAAAAATTGAAGTCGGTGGCTGAATATTGAACCAATTTATGTACTTGTGCTTCACTTTCAGACCTAAATACACTCCACTGCATGCATCTGAAAGATTTAAATTTCACGTAAAAATGATGTTAATTGCTAAAGTTCAATTAAGTCACCAAAAAAGTTGTCTACCATCTGTCTTTAATTTTTCAAATGTCTAAGTTGGGTTGAATATCACACTAAAAAGCTAAACACACACCAAACACAGAGCCTGATAAACATCTTATTTTATAGCCACAAACATAATAAAAATCTGAGCAATCTTATCTTAGAAAAAGGATCTACTGCTGTAGTTTCAGTGCACAGCTGTCCAGGGCTCTGACCACAGCCATTTCTACACTCTGAGCTAACAGGCAGACTTCCTCTTTAGGATAATGTCAATTTTGCAGTCATTAGTTTTGGAAGTCCTGTCATTTTAGTTTCTGCTGTTTTCTGACCCCTGCATGATTGTACATCTCACATATGATGAAGTCTGTCTGTAAGTCCATCAGCTCTGTCTCACAATAGGTGGCAACAGTCTAAAACATAGATGCAAAAAGTAGCATTGCAAAATGAGCAGACTGGATCAAGAAAATTATATGAAAAATTTGTGATATTTTCTGTCTGTAGCACCCACCGATGAACTTTGGATTGGACTGAATGACAAGAAGAAAGAGGGACTGTTTGAGTGGAGTGATCATTCTACTGTGACTTACACTAGCTGGGAGTTTGGGGAACCAACTGTCACCTCTGACCAAGAAGACTGTGTTCTCATCAGGGGGGAGGTAAGGAGCACTATGTGGGAGTGATGATTATGACACACCAGCTTTATCCAGTAAAACTATGTGTACCAACTATGTGTAAAAAATATATGTGCCACACTTTACTTCACAGAGCATACACATTTTAGCCAAAGTATATGGAAAACCTCTGCTCACATACCTTTGCTCTGGGGCTTGTTTTCATGGTTTAATCTATTCTTCATTCCCATCAAGTAAAAAACTGATGACACAGCATATTATGATATTCCTCACTATGTGGTAACAGTGTGGGGAATGGCCTGTCCTGTTTCAACATAATAAACTGAAAAAACGTGTGAGAGAACTGCTCATAGGATTGCTAGAAAGGCAAATTACATCAGTTTCACAGCAAAGGGAAGCTTTAGCACACTATGGAGTGATGGAACATCGTTTTACCGTGCATCAATATGACTATCATTGAAGAGTTAATGGAAGATGAAAAGGGGATGGCTTCTACTTTAAATATGCAATGGTCTACCTCAAGAGGTAAAAGCCAAAGGTTTAGCCATGACTCTCACAGTCCCCAAACCTAAACATAAAAGGAAAGCTCAAAAGAGCAGTGTAACCACCAGAATCTAAAATAATAATTATATATAGAATAAAGCTAATTACTGTCCATGCTGGTTGTCCAAATGTTTGCTTTGGGTCCTTTAAAAAAAGTAAATTTAAAAGAAACGTGTCATCGTTAAGTTCATGCTTTTTGTAAATTATCCAGTCTTTCACTCGCTTAACTCTTGACAGTAACAGAGATTTTGATGATATGTACTGCACATCAGTAATTTTCTTGCATACACTAATTCTTAGTGCTGCCAAAAGAGGTTTTAGCCAGATCTAAAGGAAAACCACCAGAGGTGTAAAGATAATATAAGATAATAATAATAATTATTATTATTATAACAATAATAATCAGTTATATTAACCCTAAAACACTAATGTCGGGTGATTTTCTCCCATGCGATTGTGGTTATATGATTTTCACTGCGTTGCTGCTGTCTGAGTTGCATGGGTCCTTGGGTAGCTTCAGGCTGCTCACTGATGTCATCGAAGGTAAGTGTGTTTCCCTCATCCCATTCCTGTTTTTTTCAACAGGCACGTGTTTGGGTGATTTTCACCCAACGTTAGTGATGGTGTTACAAAAATGTACGTTATTGTTCTAGGGTTAATTGGGATTTCATTTACTCATTCATTCATTTACTATTTTTTGGAAATAACAGGAAAATGCATATATTTCTGTTAAATAAGATAGCACAAACAGGTGCAAGTTTTAGCAAGTGGTTACAGTCTGGTCATGCCAGGAAGGTCCATTATGAGTCAGGAAAAGCCCTGGTCATATCAAAGACTATTTTATTTGATGATATGCACTGTAGCTTGCCTATCTGTTGGTAATTTCAGTTTCTGCATAAATAAAAGTTTTTTTCGGGGTCTTTCTTGCAGAATGGAAACTGGGCTGATCGTGTGTGTAACGAGAAACGTGGCTTCATCTGCATGAAGATGAGTGCCTCTGAACCCTCTGGAGATGAAGTGGAGCTGAACCCAGGCTGCAAAACAGTGTGTGAACTTTTCATATACTTTATGAAAAATGTCTGTCTCTGGTTGGTCTAAATGCATGCATTCCTTATTTTATTGCATTTTTGGAAAGACTGTTAACATCTAAATATTAAAGCAACTTATAGTATATGATACACTGCCTAAACCTACTCTGATCTGGGATGCAGCCTAAGGACACAACTGGGGTCCAAGAAATATCTAGTAAAAAAGTGTACAGACATGATATGATGGCTATTGTATTTGGGTGCTATTTCTAGGAAAAAGCAGGCAGATTCTCCTGATTAAGAGAGAACCTGATTTAGTCATTGCATTTTTATGACCCTGTGATGAAAGTTTTGTAAGAAACTTCTTACAAAACAAAGACAGCATATGACAACAAGCTGAAGTAGTTTTCCTGCTGTTGTTTCTCTGCAAAGCAGGGTTGGAAAAGACATGGATCCTACTGCTACTTTGTAGGAACTGAGACAAAGACGTTTGATGAGGCGAACCACGACTGCAAGAGCTTAAACTCCTATTTAGCTGATGTTTCAACTGGGTAAAAACATTTATTATGACTCCTAAAATTGTGAGCATACAAAATGGTCTGCTGTAACTCAAAAAAATTAATTCACCTTAAACCTAAGTCACAGAAATCCTGCAAACTGACTTGTTTAAGTATTTCCAGGGTGGATAATGCTTTCCTTGTTAGCTTGGTGGGACTGAGACCAGAGAAACACTTCTGGTTAGGTCTCTCAAACCAGAAAAACGTTGAATATTTTGTGTGGACCAACAATGGCTCCGTGAGATTTACTCACTGGAACGCTGAAATGCCAGGTATTGAAAAATGTGAACATCTATATGTAAAATGGATTTGAAAGTGGCCTCACAAATGGCAGCTAACAATTTATTTTTTGATAACACAAGGTCATGAACAGGGATGTGTTGCTATGGCAACTGGGATCTCTGCTGGCCTTTGGGATGTACTCCCTTGTACCAATAAGGAAAAGTACATCTGCAAACACCTGGCAGAGGGGGCAACTTTTACTCCTGCTCCATCAACCACTCCTACCCCCAAGTGTGCAGATGGCTGGACTAAGATGCCATTGAGAAACCTCTGTTATAAGGTACAGTATATGACTGAAGTATTCTGTAGTCTCTGTTTTTGATCAGCCCCTTCTCTGCCACGTCTGCTCCTGTAAAAATGGTTCATAGACTCATGAAATACGGCGCTGGCACACCAAACACCTCCATGTATATTGATAGCATGTGTGCGCTAACGGTAAAGCTAAGAGGAGCAGTCTAACAGCACTACAAAGACAGTAAGTTACCTGAGCTCCTGTTCATTGAAGGTAATGGCAGAGGCCATATTAAAGCTGATTTATTTAGAAGAGTAAATGGGTTTAGAATGTGTCTGGGGACACTGAAGGGTTGGTAAACATATAGTCTGCAATGTTTTGCTGCTCAAAGCACCAAGATGAAAAAAAAAACACACACACACACAAAAACAAATGTCTCGTTTTTATTAATAAAATCCACAAACCTTGTTGTGATCAATTTCATAGGAATGATGTTATTTCCACCAAATGACACCTGCCAATTGCATCACCGTGCAAAAGAAAGCATCTACACATCTCACATCAACACATATCACAAAGCTTGTGCTTGTGACAACTTTCCAGGATGTAAACATGGATAGTATTCCTCTCAGCTGGGCTGTAATATCACACTTCTTTTGGTTGGCGGACATAGCAGCTAATTTTAAAACTGGCCAACTCACACCAGTTATTATCCTACTGATCCTATTGATAATAAGCATGACATTAAAAAAAAAACAAAAAAAAAACACAGACGACTGACCAGGTTTAGTATGTGGCTTTCAATGTGCAGTGTAGAGTGATGTCTCAATTTCACAAACAATACCCAATCCTTAGATCACAGTTAAACTTCTTTCCTTTTGTTTAAGATGTCTTTAGAGGTTTCAAAAAACAAAAAGACCTGGTACGAGGCTAGAGATTACTGCAGAGCCATCGGAGGAGACCTAATCAGCATTCACAGCGCTGCTGATCTACTACTACAGATGCATATGCGGTACAGTATTATCTGGTTTTGAGGCGACTGTTGTTGTGATTTGGCGCTATATAAATAAAATTGAATTGAATTGAACTGAATTAGAGCTAGATAAGAAAAAATCTTGGTAGTGTGTAGCAAATGGAAAAATAACACACGATGTTTCACCAGATAAGTTAGGCAAAAACATTTTTTGCAAAATGTTTTGGAAAAAGATTTTGAGAAAAAAAAATAACATAACATAGGTTATGTATTTAAATTCAGAAAATAAATTTTTCCATTATAGGTATGAAACATTCTGGATTGGACTTAGTGCTCCAGACCCGGTCACAGGTTATGTATGGAGTGATGGAACCCCAGTGAGTTTACAGTTTTTAACTCTCTACAGTGGTTTATGTAACCTAAAATGATGATGATTATTATTAATATTAATATTATTATTAATACTACTACTACTACCAATAATAATAATAATAATTTTGTTTTTGTGTAAAGGTAAACTTCCAACTGTGGAAAGATGGAGAGCCAAACAATAAAAATAATGTTGAATCATGTGCTGCACTGGAAACATCCTTTTGGGAAACAACTTGGTCTTGGAATGATGTGCACTGTGAGACGTACAAAAACTGGATTTGTCAGATCCGTGCAGGTAAAGCATGGTCATGATTATACCGTTCTTTTGTAACATGTTTTTGAAAGTTCAATGAACAAAAGTTTACTGTGATCTGCCTCAAGCTGGAGGTGGTCACTAACAACGCAACACTCTATTCTGTTTGAATTCATTTACAGGAGTCACCCCAAAGCCACCTCCAGACCCTGTCACCCCGAGTAAGCGCACCAATATGTTGAGGAATTTGATCACACAGACAGACAGTATCTTTACATGAATGTTGACAGTAGAGCCACAGTCTTTATTAGGGTTCCAGGTTAAGACCTTTATGTACATTATGTTGAAACTGGTGTCTCATGAATGTTGTTTTTCTGCATGGCAAATCTCTGTAGGCCACATAGTATTTTTGTATTTTGTTTTGTTTTGCTTATTACTGCCATGTAGAAGTATACCATGAGAACTCATATATAATAACCTTTTTTATGTAACCCTCAACAAATCAGAAGAAAATATAGAATGGCAGCTAGAATTGTTCTTTGTTAATAAACCTCATAAGATAGCAGTCTCAAAAATAAGTAAGAATAACACTAGTTATTAAATGGAAAAACCAGTTTTATCAGTATGTGTGTAGCCCCTTGACAGGCTTTATGGCTCGACTACCTGACTTTCCTCAGTGATGGCCATGGCCAGCCTTGGCCACCACTCTTGACAGTTGCAGGCTCAGCTGAATTACACTGAACTTCCCTTTCATAGTTGAATTTCACATTTATCTGATTCATACAGTATCAGTGTAAAAGTTGAGAAGGAAGGCAGACTGAACTGTGTAGTGTGAGTATAAGATCAAAAACATGCAGGTGCTATGGATAATTTTGAGGCTTCACCGTCAATAGCTAGGGAGACGTGAACTTCTTTATAATAAATAGTTCACATTAAAATCTGTTAATCAACCACATTTACAATCCTTTCCTAATATAGTAGTAACAGAGTAGTTTCCTAAACTTAACCACAGAAACACAAAAAGACTCAAATTGGTTTGACACTCTGTACAATTAATAAAATTAATTAATGCAATATCTGACTTTGAACATATACTGAAAATATACTGCACATTTCTCACGCATTTGCAGAGTATAACATAACCTCTGACGGGTGGCTAGAATGGAATGGGACTCAGTATTACATTAACAGAGATTTGATGGCCATGGAGGAAGCTCGTAACTTCTGCAAACAGAGGCATGGTGACCTGGTATCAATCGACAGTGAAGCAGAAAGAGTCTTTTTATGGAAACAGGTGAGCAGTGGCATTTATACAACATTTACCAATGCAATGAGTAATTAAAGTACAATTGTACAAACTGAAACATGCATACAGATGGCTTTACCATGTACCCATGTTTTTGTCCAGATATCAAGAATTTCCAGGTCTTGCTGGATCGGCCTAACTGTAGATTTTGATGGAACATTTCAGTGCGTATGAATTGAATGCAAAAACTTTCAATGCTACATGATTAAATTTAATTTATATAACACCAAGTCACTCATGTCACTGTGTTGGTAATATTGTCACAAGTTTTCACTGACAAATTTAAGCTAAATGTTTGTGTTACATTAAGGTGGATGGATGGTTCTCAAGTGTTGTTTCAAATGTGGGATGAAAATCAACCTGACTTCAAGAACTTTGATGAGAACTGTGCTGTCATGACATCTTACTCTGGTGAGCACACCGAAATGTCACTTTCACTGAAATGCATTTACACAGCAATTTTAACAAAGCATAAAAATTTTAACCCTTACAATTTTAGCCCTGCTTGGTTTGGCAAAGCACAGTTAAAGGAGTGAAAGCTAGCTTGTGAGATATCAAAATTGATTCAATTTTAGATTTATTTTTTAAAAGATTACTACTTTAACTCATTTTGGATATTGAACAAAATAATGCAGATAGTGATGCAATGGCATTATAATTAATTGGTGTTGCTTATGTGTTTATTTTAATATATTGGTCTGGTTTGCAGGGTTCTGGCACGATAATAACTGTGGGCTTGAGCACATGTCCATTTGTAAGCGCAGCAGCTCACCACCTGCAAACACCACTGTTGCACCCACAGTGCCTCCAAAAGGTGGATGCCAACAACCCTGGAAAAAATTAAACTCTAAGGTCAGATGTCACTTTTAATCTTTTTAACATGTAGTGTTGAAGGGATGGAGATAAAATTAATTGTAAAACAAAAATAAGTTCCTAGTGCTCGCAACATGCAATATTGATCTTTTATCGTGTCTCAATTTTAGTGTTACAGCATTTTTAACAAGCAGAATTTAACATGGCATGGAGCAAGGGACAAATGCAAACAAATGGGTGGAAATTTGGCCTCTATTTCCTCAAGACATGTGGAAGGTTTGTTTTATTTTTACTCCAAAAAGTATTAAGATCTTGTGAATTTCTTCTCCTCTTGTGTGGTCAGGTCAATTTATGATCCTGCAGTGACAACTAACAAAGTCAACAGTTGTTTAACTATTAAATTGTTTTGAATAAACCATACTTTGCCATCGCTTGAAGATGGCAAAGTAGCTAGGATTAACACTAAATGCTGCTTATTTCTGTGTGCCATTTTTAGCAGACCCACAAGTTAGAATTAGTATCACAGTGCACCTTTATTTCCATGAAAATATCTGAACCATAAATCTTTGTCTGCATTTTCAGTGTTTTTGTTGTCACAAATGGCTGACTCACCTACTACAGACCTGTGGATTGGTTTGTATAACTCACATTGGAACATTTACTGGACTGATGGGCAACCAAAGTCATATATCAATTTAGGTTATCAAGTAAGTGGGAAAATCTGAAGGGTGTTAATATTCAATAAGTCAATATTTGGTATGACCACCTTTGTTCTTCAATGCAGCCTGAACTCTCTTAGGCAAGTTTTCTTAAGCAGTCTTCTACTCCAGGCTTTTTGAAGGACATTCAAAGCTCTTCTTTGGATGTTGGCTGCCTTTTTTTCTGTTCTCTGTCAAGATGATCCCACACTGCTTCAATAATGTAAAGGTCCGGGCTCTGGCGAGGCCAGTTTATGACTGATAGTGTTACATTGTGTGTTTTTCTAGCCAGATATGCACTTTTTCTGCATTGGCAGTGTGTTTAGGACCATTTTCATGCTGAAAAATGAAACTGTTGCCAATCAGACACTTTCGTATTGCATGGTGGATAAAAATCTGATGGTACTTTTCTGCGTTGATAAGTCTTGTCAAAATTCAATGTTGACAAGATCCCCAACACCACTGGTTGAAATGAATCCCCAAACCATGACAGAGTCTCCACCATGTTTTACAGATGGCTGTAGACACTCGCTATTGTACCACTCTCCTGACCTCCCCCATACATACTGACAACGACTTGAATTTGAACATTGGATTCATCACTCCATAAAACCCGTTGCCATTGATTTTCAGTCCAGTTCTTGTGTAATTTGGCATACCTCAGCCTTTTCACCCTGTTTCTCTTCCTTAAGAATGGCTTCTTGACAGCCACCCTTCCACTGAGACCATTTCTGATGAAGCCTCAGGTAACAGTAGAGGGATCAACTGAAGGGCCAGCTGCATCTCTCAGGTCCTGTGTCAGGTGTTTGCTGGATTTTTTCCTGTTTCTTAAGGACATGACCTTCAGATGCTGTTCATCTGCTATAGATGGTTTTTAGGCCTGGCACTTATTCTTTTGTCCTCCACTTGTCCACGAGTTTCCTCTTTTTTTTTTTAAGGACACACTGCACACCATGCCAAGATATGCCAGGTTTTCAGGTAATAGTTCTTTGGGAATCAGCTTATTGGTGCAAAACTATTTTATCCCTGTCAAACTGTATTATTTTTGGCATTTTTTGTTGATATAACTAAAGAAATGGGAAGATATTATGAGTTTTTGTGACAGGCAGCTAGTAACAAAGTGCCTAAAGATACAACTTAAAATTGGTTCTTTGCTAAGTTGTCTGTTATGTGTAGATACAACACTTGTTCGTCCCTTGAGTTAGGTGCCTTTTTTGTGCTTGAATGATTCATAGCTCAGTGTTAAGTGGCTTAACAAACAACAACAACAACAACAAAAAAAAAGGTCAGGTACAAGGACTGGACAAAAAATGAGTGAAAAAGCAGGCAATATCCAAAGAAAAACTTTGAAAAACCTTCCGAAACCCTGGAGAACTATGGCTCAAAAATTCACAAGACAATCTGGCTCCTTGGAAGCAAAATATAAAGAAATGAGGGGTGGTACAAGACTTGCACAGTACTGTATAATATATTAATAATAATATTAAATTATTGTCTTTCCCTTACAGGGACACCACTGTAGTCCTTCAAATTGACCAATCATAACTATATAAAGATACATGTACCATGCAGACACAGTCTATATTAACTATTTTGAAGGGTCAAATGGGTTTGAATTGTGTGTGATCATATTTTTTTGTATTTATAAACATTTTAAATGTCTGGGTTTACGTTGCAGAGATCATTTTGGTATACCGACATTCATCTACCAGAGGTAAGTAGTTCTTAAAAGTTAATTGTAAAGTGCAACGACACTTTATGACATGACATAAACACATTACATTATTGTAGCATACTATCATGGCCATTAAGTACCCTGTGTCTCTTTGTACCGTCATTCTCTGTTGATCCAACTCTCTGTTTCCACAGAAAAATTGTTTTGCAATCAATACCAATCCTTTGCTTGGTATTGGGAAATGGATTCGCAAGTCATGCAATGACACCAAGGGATTTATCTGTCTTCGAAATGTTGGTGAGATCATTTCTACCCCAGGCTATGGTGGCATGTCAAATCCTTAATATCTAATTAATATCTAATCAGATGATACAATGGCTGTGCGACTGCATCTGTTCCCACCCAACTTCAGCTGCAGTTCCATCAGACTCGTTCTAGTTATTCTAAACAGCTAACAGTTCACTTTGACTTTCAGTCCTATAATTAATATCTTCCAATGATCAAGAGTATGAGTCAGCATTACCAATAGCAATAATGACATTTTAAGAATGTTTTTTATAACATGAAAACATTATTTTGTTTCTACTCTCCTAAACAGATAAATCTATCTCAGACTCTCCAGAACCAACAACTTCTACTAACTACGTCAAAATACTTAATGACTCCATTAAGGCTGTTTTTCAACCAATGAATTGGGATGCAGCCAAGGAGCACTGTAAAAGTGATGGTGGCCACCTAGCTAGCCTGCGAAATGAGTGGACACAAGCTTATGTTGACCTGCTGGCTCTGAATCTCAAGGCTCCTCTATGGATTGGATTAAACAAAGTGGAGGTACACTTTTGAAAACCTCTAAAAAGTACATAGCTGAATAATATGGTTACATAGCTAAATAATATGGCTAAGTTAATTGTTCCAAGGAAGATTTTACCTCACAAAATAATCTGTAATTATGACAATACGCTAGTCATTGATGGATAAATATACTGGTATGGTTAGATATGCAAAAACTAATACATTAAAAAACACTTTTTAACAATGTTCAATGACAAGCTGATATAGGGAAAATAATAATTTGTTTTGTTTGTCAAAGACTGTAAGTCTAGAGCTGATGACAGCTTACAGTAACAGTACTAACATGCTAAAGTTGAGCTTATTCTTCCGCTTATTTTATTTAGGTGAGGGATGCACAGATTAATTGGGTTATGACCCCAATGTAAAGAAGCTTTTGCATGTAAGCACGGTAACACCATCAACCTTGAGAAACCCTTATAGCATTCTTTAAATAAGCAGTGTGGCAAGTTTCACTGTTTTGGTAAAGTTCCTGCCTTACTGGGGCATCTTCAGTGCAGCCTCCCTGTTCCAGCACATCTGTGTGAGGAGGGCATGTTGAGCTACAGCGGCTCCTCTCTGACACATAGCAGACAGCACAGAGGCAGCATCGCAACCAAGGTGGAGTGAAAGATAAAGCTTTTCTAGAGCATACAACTATGACTCTTCTGACTGTAAACACAGTTAATTGGTCTTTTACCTGCAAGTGTTTTATGTATCCTTTATTAAACAACCTGTTCAACAAGCTTAAACACAAAGAAAAGCAACCTTCTCACTTGCAGCCATTCACCACAGATGTTTTACAGAACCACAGCGTGTTGATATGAATTTTGCATCTTTATGTAAAGTGCTATAGTTTAATCTACAATTTGGCACACCCTTGCAAACTTGTAAACTTTACAAGTTTGGCTGTCAGACTTTACAAGAAAATTACAGTTGTATAGTCTGACAGCCACTGCCTCTTTTACTAGTACCAGCATGCAAGAGCGTATTAAGGGGTTGGTTGATTTGGAGCCCCATGGTCTCTCTCAGAAGTTATTTAGAATTAAATTAGTTAGCCTGCTTTGCCTGCTAGTGTGAGCTTTCCAGAGCTAGTTAATTCTGGAATAGTACCAGAGTACCCAGAGGAAACCCACAGGCACAGGGAGTGTATACAAGTTCCACACAGATGGGCTTCAGTCTGGGTTAGAACCAGAAATCTTCTTGCTGTGAGGCAATAGTGCTGACCACTGCGCCATCATGTCATCCACTACATTATGAATTTTTTGAGAACAGAAAATCTGAGAATTGAAGTAAGGAAAATTACAGTTGTATCCCCAATTATAGCTTATTAGTTAGTTGTTAGTTTAATTAAACTCTGTTTCTACAGAAAGAAATCTCAACAGAACCCAACTCATGTTGTGCAGCTTAGAACTGAGAACTGGGAATGTCTTTTTTTTTGCAAATAATAATTTTCCAAAAGTAAAGAGGTGGACAAATTAAAATTTTGGTAATAATTATTGAAAATTTAAAGGATTACAAAGAACATTGAAGATCCATCCATCCATCCATTTTCTTCTGCTTATCCGGGACCAGGTCGCGGGAGCAGCAGCCTAAGCAGAAGAGCCCAGACCTCCCTTTCCCCAGCCACCTCCTCCAGCTCATCTGGGGGAACACCGAGGCATTCCCAGGCCAGCTAAGAGATGTAATCTCTCCAGCATGTCCTGGGCCTACCCCAGGGCCTCCTCCTGGTAGTACATGCCTGGAACACCTCACTCAAGAGGCGCCCAGGAGGCATCCTTGTCAGATACCCGAACCACCTCAACTGGCTCCTTTCGATGTGGAAGAGTAGCAGCTCTACTCTGAGCTCCTCTCGAATAACTGAACTCTTCACCCTATCTCTAAGGGAGAGGCCAGCCACCCTTCGGTGAAAGCTCATTTCCGCCGCTTGTATCCGCAATCTCATTCTTTCGGTCACTACACAGAGCTCGTGACCATAGGTGAGTGTAGGGATGTAGATCGACCGGTAAATCAACAGCTTCGCTTTTATGCTCAGCTCTCTCTTCACCAGCGACAGACTGGTGCAGTATCCACATCATTGCAGACGTGGCCCAAATCCATTTTTCAATCTCCCGCTCTGATCTCCCCTCACTTGTGAACAAGATCCCAAGATACTTAAACTCCTCCACCTGGGGCAGCAACTCGTCCCTGACCCGGAGTGGGCACTCCACCTTTTTACTGGCTGAGAACCATGGCCTCAGACTTGGAGGTGCTAATTCTCCTTCCTGTCGCTTCATACTCATCTGGGAACCGCTCCAGTGCGAGCTGGAGGCCACCACCTGATGAAGCCAACAGAACCACATCATCCACAAAAAGCAGAGATGAAATTCTGAGGCCACTGAAGTGGAAGCCTTCTGCCACTTGGCTCCGCCTAGAA
>VUQI01055730.1:54196-71527 GCA_015106735.1 Paratilapia polleni | reverse complement strand
ATTTGAATGTACATTAAGTCTCTGTCCATCCTTTGAAATGTGCTCTCTTGGCTTGATTTTATTCAAAGACATTTTTCATTAATCATCCATAAGATTTCTCCCACGTCACTGAACACTTTCAGCAGATGAATTTGAAAACAGACATTCAGTTTACAAACATTTATCATAATGTACAGTGTAGGTTAAACATCTGAGGATTTTAACAATAACCAAAACATATTTCTGAGTGGAGCAGGAGTTTAAATAACTGGGGGAAATAATAATTTCGACATTAAAGATGATTTGTTTTTAGTTTCACACGTGGAGGAAATAATAAATCACACTAATTTGGTTACACCATCGCTTACAGTCAGTCATGTGTTATCATGCAAAGTCTCACAAAATCTCTCACATGCTCCGGTTAAATGAGATGGCATAACAAACACTCCATCAGGTACAAGCTGTTGAACTATTTATAACAAAATCCCCCCCCAAAAATATTAAAGTTTGAGGCTAATACTTTAAAACTACATTTATTTCACAGTTACATTTACTCTGCCAACAAATACTTTAGACATATATGATGTCAACATATATGCTCAGCTTATGAAATCCTAAACACTGTTTTTGATTAAACTACCCAATAGTTTGCAAAATGCTGAACTCGGCTACAAAATTTGAATCCCGTTTACATATAAAAGCATTTATAACCACAATTATATTTTATAATGTATAATAATAATAATAATTCTAAAAGAATTAAAGGAGGGAGTAAGCCCGCATAACACATTATTTGACTTTAAAACCTTTAATTAGATTTTGTTTCCATACTTTTAACTTTAGCTTGTAAGAGAGCTTTTTAATATTGTGCCAAAGCAATTTTGGCACAAGCATGGGAGCTCACAACTTCCTCCTCCACTTTGTAAATGAGAACTTATTTTACATCTGACATTGCTACAGAAGTGCTTTAATTGAGATGAAAATGCACGTCACTTTTTATAGCGTGAAATACGTTCCCACTGGACCTATTTGCTTTGAACTTTTCTTAAACAAGCTACAGGATTAAAGTGACTGTTTCATGCATACGCTCACACGCACAGAACTAAACCACTATGCATCTGCTGTAGAGGAACATCCTGCCCCACACAGACTAGCATGCCTGCAAGCTCGTCTGTCACATTCAAAACCCATGTCTGAACCACAGGAAATACGTAAAACATGCACACGCATAGACACAAACTTATGCATGCATACACGCACAGGTAATAAAACATTTTGAAATACTTGTTGCAACTTTGCAAAATAAAACACGCAGCTATGCAGAAAATGCACATTTTACACAGGAGTTACATTTTAGTGGTAACCATGAAATGCTGACATGAAAGAGAAAAAAATATATCACAGCATTCCACCTGTGTTAGTGCAGGAGATCCTGATGATGCATTGAGGTCACTGGGATGAACTGGGTTTGTGGCAAGACCATGGCCTGCTCTATTCTGGTCTGGCTGGGGCTGAGATGTGTGCGTGTGTGCTGAGAGTTGGGGCATTTGGGGTAACTGAGGTCTCGGGTTTACGGGTGCTTTTATGTGAGGCTGCAGTACTTCAGCCTCCAGCTGCTCCATTGCCATGATGTGGTGCCTCTGTGTACCTCAATGCTGAGTGTAAATTTACCACTCTGGTGAATACGAGTGGTTCACAGAACACACAGGCACAATGCGATAAGCACTGTGAAGCAAAACATCATAAAACTAGGAGACGCTCAGTGGAGTGTTTATTGTTGTCTTTTTATTATTCCTCTTCCTGGTTTGATTTTCAAAGTAATAGCAACTCACAGGCAACATGTCGTGTGTCTTTAAAGGCAGCATTATGTGACGTCTCAAAAACAGATAAAGGAAGCAGAGTGCATTTGAGATTACTGCACCGCACATAATTCTGTATTTATGAATACAAAGGGAAATACTTTGAGAAGACTTGGGATGGTGGTTTGCACACTTTCCAAACTAACTAAATCCACTGCCTGTGCAGGGGTTAGTTCCCAAAGCTGGGGAGCAGTGATGCTGTTTGTCAGCGAATCCGCCAAAACGGCCAATTCTGCCAAGAAATTAAATTAAGGAATTAAATTAAATAATTACTTCTTGGATTAGTTCATGAAATTTTTGCATCTTTCAGCGGATTTCATGACACATAACATCACTATTCCCCAGCTCTGGGAAATAACACCCACACCAGCTGAAAAGCCGTTTGAAGAATCTATTTATAAACTTCAGAATGTGGGTTAGCTAGGCTTGTTTTTTCTGAAATATTTGTTCCCTTAACTTTGGCATAAATGCTAGAATAAAAAAAAAAATTAAAGTTGGGCTTTTACAGTGTAGTAATCTGGCCATGCACTGCACTGTTGTAGCAGGACAACTCAACCTGTCCACAGGAGGACTTTGACCAATCCAAAACTAGCTCCTTTATTCTCACTGTATTTTATAGATGGTTGCACATTTTTATGTGAGTAAAGTAAGCAGGTGACCATTACAGCTTGTTATATTAAATACATAATAAATAGTAATGCAGATGTGTTATATACAGTCATGTAATAGATTACTTATTACAGGGAATAAACAAAGTAATATATTACTTTAAAACGTTTACATATTCATGATGAATGTTAACATATTGGCTGGAGGGTGCATTGGGAATGTCATACAAACACCTTCCAAAAAGAGATCATGGGCTTGAATCCCAGTCAGGGATTCAGCCTTACCTGATGAGCTACTAAAATAAGACATACTCCGAGTTATTAATTCATTAACAATGTGACTTAATTAGACAAATAGTTCTGAATACTAACCTTAAATTTGACGCAGCCCCATTACTGAAGAACCCTTAGTTAACTAAACTCAAAAAGGCTTTTTAGCTGGTCATCTTAATAATTTTTTCCACTTCTCTTTAACTACAATTAAACCACAAATATTGTCCTAAAAGACTGTTCAAAGTGAGAAAAAGCCTGTATGTGTTCCTTTCCTTATGTTTAAATTAAATTAAAATATCCCTATGATTTCTTTAACCATACTTGTTACAGTTGCTTTTAATGAACTTGGAAATGGAAACCCAGTTATGTAGTTGACTGTATGCTCTTAGACTGTAAAATATTACATTTGCTTTTACTTTCAGTACTTTTACTTCTCAGCTATCATCCAGATTATTACAAAAAAAATACAAGAGTTAAAAAAAAAATGGATATCCTTTGCGAGGCTAGAACAAGCTTTCAAAATGACAGGTTATAAATTATTTTAAGTTGAACCAGCTTGCACATTTTTACAGGGCATTCCTGTTGAACTGGAACTGGGTGAAGTCACAGTATATTTTAAAACTAATAAAATCTACTGAAGACAATACAGATTATAACTTCTAACTTAACTTGCCCCTCTTCAAAACTTCTGAATCTGATGTGATTAACAGCATTTATTTTGTACTGCGTTTCGTTAAATGCACAGGAGGAACTTTCTGACATCCAGAAATGATGAAATTAGCCTGCACAGCTTTTTGCCAGCAGTTGTGCGAGATTTTTGAATCAACCTGCTGTAATGCTGGATGCTCGGTCTTTGTGTTGGCACAGTTTCTAAATAACAGGAAGAGCTTTGGTTAAGGGGGTCGGATGGAGACTTTACTACTTGTAAACATGGTAAATATGTCTTAAAGGGTTGCAGCAGGTGCCAGAGGCACAAAACTACACTGAAGCTGGCAGCTGTCACAAAGTTAGGCTTTAATCTTGTCTGTCCTCACTCAGCTTATCGATGCTGATGGTGATCTAATGCAGTGTCAGTTTTCTCCATAAATATCCACATTGCAGCGGCAGTGTTCTCCTTTTTTTAGCAGCCACAGGTTACCATATACTGTACATGCAGCGCTCCTCGGGATCTCTGGGATACGGCCTGCTACACAGTGTGTGGCGACACGGCGCCCCCACTGCCCCTCCTCTCAGTGTGGTTACCACAGTCTCCATGTCTGCTGGAGCCAATAAATAAATAATGGGCCCGACGATCACTTCCAACGGTGATACTGCATGCTAAAACCGCTGCATCTGGGAGTGCCTCGCTGACAGTGAAAACAACAACACAAGCACACACACATGTAGACACATGGAGACACACTGCACAGATTAATGCTGAGCTGGTAACTCTGAACTAATTTCTCACGTAGCTGCAACTTTCTTTTCTAACAACTGTCTCTAGAATAATGGTTTCAACTGCTCAGCTACTGCCCAGTTTATTTGAAGTGTGAATTTTTTTTACTGTTTTATTTGTTTCTTGCGTGGTCTTATGCCAACTTCCTCTTTGGGGGTGCCAATGCATGAGAATTTCCAGAAGTGTCTTGAGTTATTTGTAAAAGCTTTAATGTAATAATGTAAGGCCAACACGGACTGTCTCTGAGGCTATTTATACATGAAATATGTGCAATTTAGTAAATGACACACTGTAACAAAATGCTGTACAAATACAGGAGATTTCTCTGTGAATAATTAAAATACCACAAGTACTCTAACTTAAACATTTGAGCAGATCTGAATAGTAACCTTAAGTTTGTCAAACTTAACTTTCTGTAAAAATAAAGGGAATTTTTTACCCTAATGGACTGTTCTTTGTGGGGAAATAAAATATTAACAGGTAGATGCTGTACATTTTACAATATAATGCAGATTTCTTTCTTCACCTAGCACCTAAGACTCATGGGAATGTAAATTCTCAAGTTCACATCATTAATTTGGAAGCGCTGTGATGTTATTCCAGTAATTTTGTGGCCAAGAACAGTGTTAAAGTTTAGCTATCACTGCCATGAGTGAGGCTCCTGTCCAAGGCAATGTTCATAATCCGGGCAGATGTTAAAGTGTTTAATATGGCGATATTCTCTTTGAAATTGCCACAAAGCTTATATCTTGTGAAAGTTAAAGAAAGACAAAAAACTGAGTCGACAAGTGAGGATTTACAGTCACTTAATGGTTAAAAAAAGTTCTTTTACGGTAATTTATGCCATCATAGTAAACTGTTCATGTAGAATATAAAATAAAATACCACCACAATGGCAAACAAAGTAAGAAACTTACTTATAGATTATAGTAGGCACACTGTAAAATACCAGTTTAATGCCGTCAAATAACAAAGCTTTACTTTACTGTAATTTGACAGTGAAATCTGAAGCAAACAGGAATACGGGTAAGTGGAATGAGCATTGTAATATAATTAGAAGAAAATCAGGAAAATGAGGTGTGAGTGAGAAGTCAAGACATTGGACCCGTGTACGCAGCCCAAAAATGGGCTCCTATGGCCTATCTTAGACGCAGGCAGGACCATGGTGTTTGATGCAATGATGGCCACTTCATTATAAAAGCCTCCTCAAGTCCCACGCTGCATTCCACGTTTATGGGGAACATATGGGGAAGCCTGCAATTTTTAGACCACAAAATAAGCCCCTTTGCAGCTGGACGCACGACCGCACTGGGTCTTTTTTGCTTGCGAGCCACACCCAAGAGGCGTAGGACCACTGACAGTGATTAAACCACCACAGTTTTCTCAGCAAAACAGGAGTTATATTAAGCTTAAATACAGGGGCTTGATAAACAAGGCCTGGGCAGGGGAAAAAAAGAATTGAGAGGAAGACGGCCACAATGATCTTCAGACTATTTTCCCCTCACGGTCATGGGCAGCGCAAAGCCATGAGATACATTTCAAAACATGAAGCAGATGTTTACCTAGACAAAGAAGAAAAAACACACACCAGACTGAGGCCTTGACTCCAGCACTTTCTTCAAATGTCAAGTTTGGACAACACTACAATGGAGCTAGTTCCCATTCTTGCACAATGCTGTGGGATGGCTCTGTGTTTTTGTTTTTTTTGTGTGTGTGTGTTTTTTTTTTTAGTTTTCCTTCATTTCTCAGTGAAAATCCAGATGCAATGTCTTTGTTTCCACAAGTGGACAAAAACAAGGAAATTGACAATAATCTAAAACAGTCTCCCCTTTTGGAAACAAATAGCAGAAAAATGTATTTCTCACTTAAATGAAATCTGAAGAAGAAAACATGACTTATTACCAGCAACATGTCTCACTTGCACCAATACAGTCACGTAAAATGATTATAAACAATCACAAGACTCTGTAACTGGTACTCTGCACTCCAGAGCATCCCCCTTTTGCAAGCAAACATAGATGAGACCAAAGCAGAAGTCAGAGACCCTCAGCTCCAAATGTACCAAATGTTTACATCTTTTTTTGTAACCCTGTGACCCTAACCCTAATGGGACAAAGAAAGTAAAAATTCTAACTGACACGCATCAAAAACTATTTACATTTTTCCAAAAAAAGGCATTCTTTTGCTTTTCTCAAAAAACAACGGTTAGGGTTAGGGTTTGGAGCTAAGGCTGGGGTATGACCTCCAAGGGTTAAAGGTGAAGAATCAAAAATACAATTCAAAATAAACGTTTGGCAACCCTGTCTCTGGACTTGCAGGGAGCAGGTTTTCCCCTCTGGGCCTGTGTGACAGCACTACCTCTTGTTCAGCAGTGAGACATAGAGCTGTAATCTGTCCCTGGGCTGGCAGGCCAGGGCCGAGGCCATGTCGGGAGGCAGCAGAGGTGTTAGAAGAGGAAGCTCCGCTGTGTGTGAGGTTAAGTCAGAGGCCTATAGTGGCCGCGTGGACGGACTGATAAAAGCCCTGGGGCCGCGGCTGTGGCCTCAGCATTCGGCCACACTCGCTGACACGCCGTGTCATTTAGCCCGCGCTGCCGCCTAACTCAATGGCAACTGCTCATTTACAGGGCAGTGCGGGCTACCAGGAAGAGCGGCAAACTCTCTCTCTCTCTCTCTCTCTCACACACACACGTTCAGAACATGGTACTGTATATACACATACAAACACATGCTGTGGTCCATGCAGCAGGTTTGTCCAGCAATTAGCAGATGTGGACTGACATCCATACACAAAGAGGTGTGAAACAGAAACAGAACAGAAACATGCACACATACACACAGGTTTCCAGGGAAAGCAAGTGGGTCACATGAGTGACCAGACGGTGGTTTGGGTCTGTTGTCCCACGGCCAGACATGGTTAGTGTGTCACTAAGAGACAGGAGAAAGGAGAGAGGAAGTGAGGATCCCAGAGGTTTGCAAATGCCAGTAATTTGCACACACATGCCGTACTGCAAGATTGCCAGCTTAACTGTAAGTCTGCACAGTTCTCACATGATTATCATTAATGAGAGACATTACAGGAGAACAGGGTAAAAAAATAACTAACATATATTCCCAAGAAAATGGTAAAAAAAAATATATTTTTAGCATTAAAGGTTTCCTGAAATTGTATATTTAAATATGCAAAAGAAGTGTTATCTCCGTAAGTGTGCACAAATTTGCATACTTTTCCGAAGAAATCTGATCACTGAATAATGCCAGGTTCAAAATTTTTGTTTCATTTTGTCAGCACGTTCGAGATGTGGGAAATCTTTTGTAATCCCTTTAGAAATAATAAAACAACGAAAAAAGAAACCTTCAGGATATAGACAAGAAAAAAATGGAAAGTTTGGTGCGTTAGAGAAGAGGAGATTTATAGCCCAGACTACGTGAAGAAACTCATTTTGAGAAAACAGCCTAGATATGTAGATATGCACATACATCTTCAATGGAAATTAAGTAACAGATAACAGCATGAGAACTTCCCCCGCTGAATACTTACACTATCTCAATAAATATGCACTAATTTGCATAAATGTCTAATTGACAAAGTGCAGTAAAACGTATCTAAATGTATATTTTGATATCTTCTTTCCACTAGTCTGAAAGAAGATACATTGTGGAAACATAATACCCCCAAATCTCTATTAACCATCTTTTAGTGTCGTGTAGTATTGTGCCTTAATTTCTCTATCAGTCTGAAATAACATGAATCATTTCCTGTTTTGCTCATGACTGTAGAAGAAACTTCCAAATAAATAGCTCAAAATTTCCAAAAATAACACAATATGTGATATGCTATCACATATATTACCATATCAGGCTGACACTGTTCAGGTAGTACAAGCAGCCACATCAGTGAAAACTTTTCCGTTCTTAAATTCAACCTAGAAAATGAAAAAGTGTGAAAACCACAATCAGGTTAAATCGCTTTGCACTTTCATAGGGGAACGAGACTTCAGTTACCCACAAATACTAAAGTTTTATAAAAATATCTTTCATATTGCATAAGGAAGCTCAGGTTAAAAAAAAATGGAACACATACATTTAATATTTATACAAAATATGAGGTGGACTTTAACTCAAATTTATGCATTATGAAGGTTCAAATGTCAGAATTAAATATACATAAAGCTTAAAAAGGGCAAAATAAAGAGAAAAAAAAGAGGACTTCAAACACCAGAATGGCAGAGGAAAGAACCCAGGCAGAGTCGAGCTGTTCTGCTTCTGATGAGACTAAGATTATGATACTATCAAGTGGTAAGTGAGGGTGGAGGTTTTGCAGGCCCAAAACCACCGGTTCTTACAAACACAGATGTGCTGTGAGTCAGACAAACATAAAACTAGCACAGGACATACATACACAGTGGAGAACAGCATGCTCAGTGTTGTTCGGCAGTTAGAGACACAACACTTTCCTGTCTCCTGAAGCCACAGCTATCTCTCATTTTCTATTTCTCTGTTTCTCATTTGATTCAGTCCTTTCTTTTTCTCTCTCCTGTGTTTGTGTTGGGCTTAATACATTTTAATGTCTCTCCAGCTCCTCTGCAGTGGTTTTCAGTGCTCTTTCTGCAAACCTCAGTGAGCCACAGTGGTGCAGGCCACTGCCTGGTTTGAACTCAAAAGAAAATAGAATATTTCCAAAACTTGGACGACCAATGAAAAGTGAGAAGGAAGACGACGAGTCAGAGAAGAAGAACCATGGAAAGTACAACCCGAAACAGAGAAACCAGAGAAAAGGCAAAGACGATAGGAGAAGATGGGAGGGAGGGGAAGGAGGGTGGGAGGGAAAGGCCCGGTGACCTCACGTGACATGTGACGTGGGCTCCACCACTCACGGAGGGGAGTGTGTGTCTGTGTGGAGGATGGCGAGGAAGATGCAGATAGACTGTGGCTTGTAGCCTTTTACTAGCACTGACGCTCCAGTCAGGCCACCACCATCGTGAGAGAGAAAGAGACAGACCACGCTATCAAGCTAGCTGGCTAACCTCAGACCCTCAGGCCGCTGACAGACCACCACAAAACCGACCCTCCCCGTCAGTCTGCTTCCACCACCCGGGCACCAATAGGTGGGCCCCCTCTCATCTCCAGCCCTGGTGAGTCCACCTCCGCACCTGGAGACACAAATGTTGCTGCCTCTGTTTAAACTGCTTCTCTCTCCACCACATTTGCTGTTTCTTCTTTTCTTTCTCCCTCTGACCCTCTTCTCTTCACTTCTCTCTCTCTCAAACGTCTTGTGGTGCTGCTGCTAACAAATGCTGCTGCTCTCTCTGCAAGCTTGTGGCTTAGGATTCCTGTGGTAGTCACAAACCCTAGATTCTTGGTTGCAAAGAGTCTCGGAGCTCCAGGAGTTTTGTGCTCTCCTTCCACCCCTCACTTCTTTTCATGCTACTCTTTTATTTTTGTGTTTCAATCCTCCTTTTTTCCCTCCCAGAGGTCTGTGGAGTGACTGCAGTGAGGGCACCACACCATTCTGGCTTCTCTGTCATGGCATCCAACAGCATCTTTGACTCCTTCTCCAACTACAGCAGCAGTCTCCTAAGAGGTAAGAGCTGTTAATGCCCTCTCCACTCCACTCACCCCTTCTTCCTCCCCTTATATTGCACCCTCTGACCAGTTGTTTTCAATGTGAAGCGTTGTCAGTTTGACAAAAAAAGCACTGACATTACCACAGTAAAATGTGAGAGTTGGTTGCTTCTTGTAGCGTGTGAATGCATTTATCTGTCTGTCACATGTGTGCTGAAGTAGGTTCACAAAGGAGAATATGATTTGCACAGTAGCCCTTGTCTAGTTGACTGATATGTTCCATAAAGGCCTCTCAGCTCCTGTGTTTTCTGTAGGCTTGATGGAGTAGTGCCATAATGGGATTCTCACCACAGACATTCATTATCAAGAGAAACTCGGCGCTCTCTCAGTGAGAACACGAGCTCAGAGGCTCCATGTGACTGGGCCCTTTACTGGAATACGGCAATACAATAAAAGAGCAAAGAAAAAACATATTAGGCTCTCTCACTCTGCTTTACTTCCAGGAGGTACTTTTGGTCTGTGTGGTGAGGTGAGTGCACTACACTCAGCGACGCTTAACGCCAGCCTCAATGAAGAAGCCATTTGTTGCCATGGTAATTCCAACCAGGCGGCTTTTTACTTGCAGTTGAGCTCTGAAGAAGAGGAGAAAGATTGAAACTTTTACCTGATTTTAATACTTGTTGTGTTTGTTCCTGTAAGTGATGACAATCGCAAAAATTAAGCAGTCAGTCTTGACGCTCAAGTTGTTAATGTGATGGCGGCTGAGTTGTTCTCGCTGTTCCTCACACAACCACTGAGACAGCCACTGAAAGGCAGCAGAAAAAAAAAAAAAAAACCCTTCCCAATTAAGGCCTTGTTGCCGTGTTAATTATAGACAGCCACAGGAGAAGCACTACCAGTTGGTAATTGTTTGCAGCGTATATCTTAAAACCTCCAGAGCCTCACACACTCTGTACATCTGTGTCTCACATGAGAACAATCCTCTGATATCCTCAGTGGAACCGCAGTGACAGGAGATGATGTTCCACTGTTCTCACAGCTTCTAGACACACTCAGGCATTTATAGTTTCCTCATGACAAGGCTCAGGCCCCCCTTTTCCTCTCTATAACCGCTGGATCTGCATCCCTTTATCTCCTCACCGTTTACAGATCAGTGTGTCACCAACTTCAGGGTTCATGCCTGCTGTCTTCTAACCTCTAACGTAATGTGCTCTCGTGGACCTGATTTTGTTTTTGAACTCTACCAGAGCAACGAGGCAGCATCAGACCCAGCAGGTCAGAAGGGGAAAGAAGAGACAAGCATTTAAAATGGTAATCAACCATTGGAAATCCTTAGTGAATATGCAATATCCTTTTACAACTCGCTCTGTCAGGAGACTGAAACCGAACTGCAAGAGAACAAAGGCCAAGACTCATTAAATCCTCCAGTTCAATCTGAAAGCATTTCAAACCAGGACTACCTCATGTAAGCAAAATACCCCAGCGGTTAGTTTAACAACTTGCATTACACAGGCAAAGCAATTTGGCCAAGACTCTCTTTTTCAGACTCAAATCAAACTGAAATTAAGAGGAACGGTTACAGAAAATCAAGGAGACTGTTAAACGTCTGGCTTCCTGAGCTCTGACTTTAATACAGTGCGACATGAAGCTTATGGAAATATTGTATTCAGCTCCTCATAAGTCAGGAAATACTGCCGTAAGAGGCATCTTATTCATTTAGAAAAACACAGTCACCCAAAATCATTGTGATCTTTAACATCTTTTCTTTTTCTTCAAATCGTGCTACACTACCACAAACATATCAACACAATACAGACAGTCTATAAGTGTTATATTGTTAACTTTAGATATTTCAACCGATCTCACGATGCAGACAGAGAACACATGTGATGTGCAACATCAGATGCACTTCGCGTGAGAAGCGAGAGGACGCCTCACCTCAGAAACCTCAGTCCTCCGCTAAAGTTCAGGGAGACACACAAACACACACAGACAGACATGAGCATACAACACTCGCACAAAAAAAGTCACAAAAGGAACAGACGCCGTTGTTCTCATAGACTTTAACTCAGTATAGATCACAAGAAAAAGTTAATAGTCTGATAGTACGTTGTGAAAGAAAGAAACAGACAGAGACAGGGAGAGCTTTGCGACATGGTAATCTGATGCAGACTCGCGGGGCTGCTGCAGTTTGCTGATAATAACCACAATGAGGCTACACCTGCTAACCCTCACACAGCAGCACCACTATTTAATCAGAAAGCAGCATTTCTGAGACACTTTTCCTTTAAAAAAAAAAAAAAAGAGCAGCAGTAGCTCCTAAAAAAAGCACCGGACTTTCCCCCTGTGTAGCAGAGTTGTATAAACTTTACTGAGTTTTCTGATCCTGACATTCTGGCAGCATTTGCATCAGGTGGGGTACCTGCTTTATAGCAGCCGTGCGGTGGGTCATTTCCTTGGCTCAGTATCTGTCACCACATTTCCCTCTACTTGGCAGGGCCACTGTGTTCCCTGCAGGCTGTTTTATATTCAAGGGTCCAATTTTTTTTTTACACTCTTGGGAGCCAGTTCCCTTTGTGGCAGAGAAAAAGGCCTCAGTTTATTAGGGTGGGAATGGTTTTATATATTTGGCTCATTGAGCTGCATGAATGGAAGTGAAGGCTTGTGTGTGAGAAACGCGCCGTGCCTCACCAGAGTTGTAGCAGGGTTATTTTGGAGGTTTCTGGGAGGTGGTCTTGTTTGTTCTACAAGTGTTAGGAAGGGGAAAAGCCAGTGTGAGAAAAATACCCTTTATATGCATCAAAATGAATGATTCACAGAGGATAAAACTCAAGATGAATTTCTGCCCTACAACCACTGACAAATAAAAAGGCCTTATACAGTAGCTCCAAAAAAAGGCTATAAATTTAACTGAACACATGGCCGGCCTCTGCTGGATTTATTAATAACAAGTCACATGGTGAAGATTTTTTTTCTCCTCTCTTAAATTAACATGCTTGATTGGAGCCTGTTCAAAATCCTGCTGAGTGTGAGGCCCCCGTGTGACGCCAAAACAAAAAGACTGGCTGAGCTGGCTGAAATCTGTAACAAGATATTAAGAGTTTCAATATTTTAAAGTGAAAGCAAATAATAGAAAACGCATGACAGCCACAGAGCGGCGAAATCCTGTCTCCAATTTAGCCCAGTATAATATCTATTTATAAAACTCTGAAGGCATATTGGATAAAAGGAGCATTCTGGACTTGATTAGGGCTGTAAACGTTTTTGGAGGTACTTATTTACTTTTTGGTCTGTCTCGCTGCTTTCACCGGCTGTCAACACAACGTTATGGGGAACACTTTTTAAGGGGTTGCCAGTAAGATGGCTTCCAGGTAGACCATGCAGAGGGGCGTGCTGATTATGTGGTCGACTAATCCTAAACTTGCCTCCGCCCTTGCAGACTTTTGGCTGAAAACACCAGCTCTGCACTGGTCAAGGTTAAAGTTGTGTTAAGTGTAGTAGTAAATACAATTTTCTGGTGGTTAGCAAGCAACCACAGAGGCCAAATTCTTTGCAGCCAATCTGATAATATGGATTTATGTTTTAAAGGTTTCTCTGACTGAAATTATTTTTTAAAAAAAGTCTGAAAGGTTGAGCAGGTTCTTTCAATAAACACTCCCGGCATGTTTCTGTGAATATGCTGGAAAGTAAACTGGAGGTGTGCTGACTCTGAAGCAGCATGCAGTGAAGAGTGGAAATGATCCGAGGCTGCTGTGAGACCAGGAATACTCAGCTCATTCAGAGCTCGTCGCATGTTAAACTCTGATCTGACCATGCATTGCTGCTGTGAGAGCAATAAACTTCCTGCACATATGCTGCCGAGCACATCCAGTCTGAGGTCTAAAAGAAGAGGACTGAATATGCACCACAGTCTTACATAAGAATTAAAGAGAATTAAAAAAAAAAAAATTGAAAAACTTCCTGATATGATGCAAATGATGTCAGAGGGATTTATGATGTCTAGACCAGCTTCTTCAGGAACAAACTATATGTCTGGAGGAAAATATGCAGACTTTGAAAATGCTTTTATAATTGGATAACGAGGTGGAAATGATCACAATATAAAATTCTTGAGCTTGATTTCCAAAAAGTAATGCCCATACCGGATGAGGCTCTTCAACTTCTGTGAGTCATTTCTTTACGGTTAATTTGCTTCACTTACGAGCTGATAATATTTCATATAAACCCTTACGTTAAAATGATTAAATCCACATAACTGTTATTAGAGTCTTCATGATCTCATTCGTCCTGTGCACCGGACAACTAAATTAAGGAAAAGCTCCTCTCGCAATTCGAATTCTTAATTTTGTTTTAAACCTACGCCCTAAACCACAGGCCAGCCCCACAGCTTATTACATGGTAAGGCTGGGATTGTAGAAAAAACAGGAGTATTATTGTAAGCTAATTTATGTATTATTAACCTAAATTTATACAGCAATTATGCCGGTGGATGGAATTTGCTTGCAATTTTCGGCAAAACTGAAAATAAGATAAACAATTCTTAGTACAACCTGAAATAAGCATTTGTTTCATCGCAGGTTTAGTTTGTTTTCAGTAACTTTGGCTGCAATTAGAGAGCTGTGTCCTGAGCTTGACTCAGATGAAGAAGACTTATTGTTTGGACCCCTCCCTATGTCGTTAGACAGATGTTGTCAACAGGTAAAGCACAAGCTGCCTGCGACTAAGCACAACACCGATTGCTGTGCACTTTTGTTTTTAACATTACAGTTGCATTCTAACCCACAAATTACTTTAATGGGCGGGCATGGGTCCGCTCGGCAGCACATAAAGTGACTCAAACTCATGGAGATCCCACATGTTCAGAAACATATCAGGAGACAGAAACTTCTTTTTTGTTTTTTTTTTTAATGAAATTTAGGGAAGAAGAAATAGAGTGTTTTACTTTATCATGTGTGAAAGGTTAGTAAAGATGTAAGGCTCAGGGGAACTCTTTCTGTCACCATCAAAAGGATTAAAAGTGTTTTTCACAGACTAAAGTCCTTCCTCCACACTGAATCTTCACTTCATTATGAGCAACTTTAATCATGCTCAAAACATCCTTATAGCCTATCCTCCTTCCCATAAGCAATAAAGAAAACACTTAATTACGGTGGAGGAAAAATGCAGATAATGATAGGATGTGAGCGGCTGCAGGCTATGAAATGTTTTGTGATTCTCCATTTTCCTCCATTTTCCCATAATTTTTTTTTCTCCACTTGTTTACATACAGCTAATTGTCATTGCTGCAATAAAACATGTTTTTTGGGTTGCGTCTTCCCTCCCCTCCAACATAACTTTAACCACAGGGAATTGATTTTTGTGGAAACAGCATTTCAAAAATGGGGTTTTAGTTTTCTCTTAGACTGCTCATCAGGGGGAACAAATAAGTGACGGTGCTGCAGTAATGGGCCACCTAATTGTGCTTTTCTCTTGTGCACTGCAGAGGGGGTGGCAAATTTGAAAAATCTATCATTATGACCAAAATATTATTGAGGAATTAGTCATCATGGGAAATATTTGCTGTCTGAGCCAGAATGACTGATAGCAGTATCTGTATTTAAATTTGAAATACTAGCCAGTTAGCTTAGCGTAGCATAAAGACTGGAAGGAGGAAAATGGCAAGCCTGGCTCTGGCTTTGACAGATTTTATTACATAGATACAAAAGCTGAAGAATAAAAACGACCGTTAGCATGTTTTGCGAAATTGTGTGTCTGACTATTTTGTGGTCTGATTCTGTGTCTTCTTAAGCGTGCAGTGATGAGGAAGTCACAGTGTCTGGATAAGAAACAGTCTGACACTTAACCCCGTAAAACCCAAAATTGGTTTACACTTTTTTCTCAAGTAAGCGTATTTCCCAAAATGTCTGACTGCTGGTTTAAAAAAAATGTTTCCTTAAATTAATTTAAAATTACTATCTACTTCCTCCACAAATGGTGCCCGTATTTTATTTCTGTGTTCCTCTACATTATGAAACTTCATGCAGAATTAAGATAACGACCTCTTATCCCTGTACTGCAGCAGGTTTTTGCCCTGAAGTAAACTTCAGAGAGCCTGTACTTTCTCTGCAGCTGCTCACTTCTGTATTATTTCAGTAGGAAACACCATGCCAGGGATTCCCCCTCAGCTGTGCAGCAGAAGTGGCCCATCCATTTCTTCTCCATAGTCTGTCTGCATTGAGGTCACTCTGTCTGCTGCAAATACTGTTCTCACGATCGCAGCCGTCACGAGCGTAAACGTACAGACTAGTACTGACATGTATAGGCTGCATGCACGCACACATCAATGACCACGGCCCGACTCTTCCCCATGCTGAGTCAGAAAGGAGCAGCACATGTCAACATGATGACTGTGAAGTTTTCCCACTGTAAATGCTGTCTGACCTCACCATAATAGCTGGTCAGGACTAACATATGGTCTCCCAATGCCTTAGTCCAGCAGAATTACCCACATGGTGACTAAACACGCAGAGGACTTAACAGGAAAATATCAGCAACCGCCTTCATGATTTTATAAGGTGTCGCAAGCTTAAAAAAAATATTTAACTGACTACTGTGTAATGTGGTTACTACTGTAATGTGAGGACTGAGAGTTTGTAACCAAATAAGCATTTCCTGTGAGATCGTGAAACTTACACACACTCTCCTACTGTCTCATCCAATGTATTAATTATCAATAAGAACTGGTTTACTATTTTTAGTTACTACTCCTTGTGTTTGGTTATCAATTTCAACTGCTTATCCATTAGTTTTAGCTTAAATTTCCAGCTGTTTGCTTCTATCTACCCTTTTCAAATACAAATCCATACTTTTAGCTAATAATTTTCTACTTTTCATTCATAATTTTAGCTAGCTCTTTCAGTATGTTTAGCAAACAATTAGCCATGCCGTTAGGTAACAGTTTCAGTTTGTGTATGCATACATTTAGCATGCTATTCCAACTTTTTTTTTGCATTTTTTTTTTTTTAATCATATGTGCATTTATTTTGGTTATCTACGGTGCTTAACAAATGTATTAGACCACCTGTCATAAAAACGAGGCCATCCAGCATCACAAAGTGCTTTATTGTGGACTCTTTCCTTTTTAGTGAGTTCTCGATGTTTTACCGTTTTGAACAGGAGTGAGGAATTTCAAACTGAATTCACGTTTTTACACCCAAATTTGAGCCGGCACATTGGACTTCTCTGAGAAGTCAGAAATTAGTCAAGCATAACATTCAACCACTAAAACTTGAATTTTTCTGCAAAGTAAATAACTGTAATTTGGCATCTTAATCAAAAAATAATAATGTGCTTTACTATTTTTTTCTGCTTTAACAACAACAACAACAACAATAATTTTATTTTAGCATTAAAAATATCATTGTGATTAAAGAGCTTGCACATGCTGGTGGATTAACCATTACAGAAACATAAAAAATGATTTTGGTAATTACCAATACTGTTAATTTAGGGCAGCTGTGGCATAAACTTTACACTTGGTGGTGGTTTAATAAATTTGTTAAGCACTGTATTTCTTTCCTTTAAGTTAACTGCTAACTTTTCCTCTCGATTCTAAACCAAACTGTAATTTTTTT
>VUQI01055730.1:22558-35231 GCA_015106735.1 Paratilapia polleni | reverse complement strand
AAAATAGGTTTTTTTTTTTTTTTTTTTTTATGTGGTTTTTGTTTTTTTTTTTTTTTTTTTTTAAGCAGAATAAAATGGATGGATAGATAGATGGATGGATTTTTTTGAGTATCCATGTCATGATTGCTGTTGATGAGTTTTTCAAATTTATTTTTCAGCACTTTGAACCAAACTCAAGTGCCATTTTGTTCCATTATATTTTGGAGAAGGCAGACATCTCTACAGCTGATATCTGCAAAATGGGTTAACTCACAGCAAAATAATCTAGACGTACAAATAACACTGCAAGCCACGGGAAGAATATGAGCTCTCCCTCTAAGATAAATTAGCAAATTATTTTGCCTTTTTTGTTTATGGGATGATATGATTTGCAGAGAGAGGAGAATGTGTGTTGCTGAATGCCGAGGATGTTAGAGCTTGTTCTACCTAAGCGAGGTCAGAGTGGTAATTTGTCTCTTGATACTTGAAAATGATACACATGAAAACATCCTAACCGCTAACATAATTATACAGTGTACATGCAATACCTGCATACATTCAGACAGAGCTGACACACTTTCCCACCAATAGGCCCACACATCCAAAATCACACAAGTACTGTCGTGTTTTGTTGCCTCTGTTTATTCGGCTGGGTGTGTTCGCACAGCTCCAGGAGGAGAATGGTGGGCGTGGGGAGGTAGTCGGGGCAGCAGAGGGGGTGCATGTTAGAGTTGGCGGGTTGATTATATTTGCATTTGGCACACAGACTGTACAAAGTATGCAAATAGACAAACAATGACATTTGCTGTGTTATTTTTCCTGTGATATTGCAGTCGCTCTGCAAAGTAAACAAAGAGATAGCATGAATGGTGCTGCGTATGTATTTGCGTGTGCGTGTGCTCCGCTCATGCACCTGCCAGGTGCATCTCTTTAAGTCGGGCCACGCCCATGCTCCACAAATCACATGAAAGGATCACCCTCGGTGCGAATTGCTCTCTCAAAGAAAACTTTGATGTTTGAAAATGGAGATGGGTGTCTTTGAAAGAAAGGCCTACAGGTGTATCAGTGCCAGGGGAGGGGGAAAATTGTGACATGTGTGACGCTGGGTGCTTTCCTGATGTTATAACCTGGAGACATAGCGGCCTACTCATGCACACAATCACACATACACAGACAAATAGTGGCTAGCCTCAACGATCAACCTCATGACCACCTAATTTATGATTTGGTTGAGAAGATAGTCTGCCTCAACACCACACACAGACAGATGGGAACCGATAAAGGGCAGATTTTATGTCTTTTCAAAGAAATGACACTCTGTGGCGTCTGCACTGACTGGAGCCCGTCGACTGTGGTCTTCCTCCTCCCTGGGGTCACTCCAGACGCATCACACTTGGCCTCAGTGATTAGAAGTAGAGCAAATATTGGCTAACTGATAAATCCACTGGAATGCAGCGGTACATACTGAATAGTTCTGGACTGATTTCAGAGAGGAACTCATATGCTGGGACAAAACATTCACCACATTTTGAGGTTTCAGAATTGTGATGGGAGGCAGATGAGGACGGTATCCTCCAGTAGTCATGCATATATTCAGGCTTTAGAGACAGCCACTCCACTGCTAATTATTTTCTTATGTCTTTTTTTGTTACAAGTAAATGTAATATGATCAAATTTTGTTGTGGGAGGATAAATAAAGGTCTGAGATGGAAGCTTTTTGACCACTGTTGCCACCTTAACCACATCTAGAAGCTTTGAGGGCTACACATACACACTCACACATTCACACACAGCTGTAGGTAATCCTACTTAAGCTTTTGCACTTAGGCTTTCCTGTGAAAGCACAGCTAATTAGTTTAAATACCTCAACTGAATTGCGATATAAACAAAGAAAATGTAGCCATCAGTCTATCCCAGGCACTGTAATCTCTTCTCCCTTTGCTGCCTCTGTTTGTTGTTCGGCATGCTGCTGCAGCGTCAATGCACAAGTTTCTGCTAGAAAGAAAAAAAGAAGAAGAACACTGTCCACATTTTGAAACAGTGCAATGAATCCTCCTCTTCTAGCCTGCTGATGACTGTTGGAGGCACACACACAATAGCTTTGGGGTAAAATGCCCTTTCTTTTTCCACTCAGACAAAAATTTCCTCTCTGTATTCACTGACGCCAAGTGGAACAGCAGGACGCACTAGGAATTACCAAATTATTTACAGAGGTCTCAGACAGTACTTTTAATTCAGTCTTATGATGCTAGTAGAAGACACATTCTCATAATCAAATAAGAAGCTCAGCCAACATCTCTCCTCAGCTCTCTCCACCTACCCACTCCCCTGTAAACTCAGCAGCCAAGCGTCTTTCCTGTTTACTTACCTATGAAGGGAAGTAAAATGCCCACTCTGTGTGTGCTCACTCTTCCTTATTTACACTGACCCATACAGGAGGGAGCCATTACGACCTTTCAGCTGTAATTCAATAAAAGTTCCGATCTGCATTTAGAAAAATAAATGGCCCATGAGTGGAGGAATATTTTTCTCCCCCGCTGAATTATGACAATAAACCGTTTTCTGTGTTGGGGCAAAGTGTGCGGGGGTAGACAGGGGGGTGGTTTGTGGGAAGAAGGCACCTGCTGGTTACTGGAAAAGACGCTGTGTACCACAACCCTGCGGTTTGGATATTCATTTCTTCAGGCCTTAATGGTTAGGAACAGCGAGCAAATAATAGGTGTAGCAAGAACTTTTCTTTTGCTTCCAGGAGTGGAGAAAGTTGTAATCCTCTAGGTAAACACAGACTGGAATCATCAGAGAAAAGGAGAGGTCAGTCTTGTAACCTCAACACTTCTGCAACAGTCCACTAACAACATAAAAACCTCAGAGAAAGAACTGAAAGTAAAAAATTTGTGCGTGCCTACAAAATGGAAAATTCACACATTTCACATTTCACACATTTACTCTGACCCACCTGGAATCTTAATTGTCATTCAGTGGAACGCTGTGTGTATGTGTGTGTATTTAGGGGCAAATGCACTCATTTTTGCACATTATTTTGTGTGAGCCACTATGCACGGAGGTGTGAACGCAAAGCCGTTTGACACATCTGCTGGCGTTGCATTGATGTATGTGACAGCAGCAGCTTGCCTTCCTTTCCCACAGCTTTGCGAGGCCCCCACCTTTCACCCAGCACCTCGCTACTTAGAACAACCTGACTACCACGTACACGCAAGCCTGAACACACACAAACACACACACATGTGCACAACAACCTCATTCACCGTTTGAGCTAAAATAACACACTCAGAGCAGCTTATTGCTTAAATATGATCTGTCACCGGAGCCAAATAGGCCTTCTGTGCACAACAAGGCCAAAGCAGCAGAAGCAGCAGCACTGGGAAATCTACAAAGTCTGCAGGCAAGCAGCCAAAAGGCCTGAAAAACAGCCGTGCTCGTATCACCCCCCAACACGCCTCAGCTACTAAGTAGAAGACAGTTATACACACACACACACACACACACACACACACACACACAGAGAAAGGCGAGACAAAAGAGAGATGATTGCTCTCAATGTGCTACGGGTCTGGTTGTATTGTTAGAGAATCCGGGTGCATTGGGCCTTATTTTGGCACCCCCTCATCCTCCTTGCCTGCCTCAACCTGCCTTGCAGTAGGGCTGTCCTTGTGTGGCACCGCTTCTGTTCCACACATACACAAACACGCACACACACACACACACACATACGCAAAGCCCTTTATCCCCTTATCAGAAAAGGAAGGCTTCGCTCTTTGCTCAAACAGTCTCATGTAGCAACTTCCGTTGTGAGCAGCTTGTTTTTAGGCCTGCGAGGGGGATTTTCACACTGCTGATGTCCCCAGAGAAAGGCTGATGCATCTGCCTCAGGGACCAGACAGTCCCCCAGCTGTAGCCATAGAGGGTGATAAAAGCATGCCACAACTTTTGTTGATTCCCCCCTGAAAGCCTAAATAATGTTTCCACAAGAAAGAGTCTTATTCAGTGCTGCTGTGTTTATAATAGAGATTTCAACTCACACTTAGTTTGTGTCCTGAGAAATAGTTTGTGCATTCAATTCATGATAATGACAGAGCTGTAAAACTTAATGTATTTATATATACAGCATTATGGGAGTGTTATGTAAATTAGTTTAAGGCAGTGCAATGTCTGACTGTGGCGAGCATCAACTCATTTAGGCCCAGACGAGACAGCCACAATCATCAGCCAAGGGTAAAACCCACATCCTTCAGGGTCAGCCTCAAAACAAGAACTTTGATTTGCCCCACTGTAAATACCCAATGGTGTGATTGGTGGCCTTGGGAAGCACAGAGCCAAGTACACTGCAGCAGAAATGCTTTTTGAGCTGTGCTCGCCACAGAACGAAAAGGGAAGTATAAGAAAAATGGTGTCAGAAAGAAGGAGGGTGGGAACACAGGAGGTTCAGGTCCGCTAGAGAGGAGGAAGAGGAAGACAGGTGTACAAGATTTTGCTCAACACATGTTGAAACGTCCTCAGTGTCTGTTGAGGGCAAACGGAAGTTTGCTCGCAGGCAAGTAGGCCCCACTGCAACATGTGTTCAACTGCCACCCCGCATCGCACTGTCAGGTTTCAGAAGTTAGATAAGGATGCAGCTTGTTTTCATATCTTTTCAAGACTTAACTTTCAGTGCATTAACGCAAACAACAAGGGCTTCCCTAACCTAAAAGTTGTGGTATTATTGAAATGATTCATTGATGTGACAAAAAGCTCATACAGCTGCCATTTTGTGTACGTACTTTATACTAGACTCAGGAGTGCTCCTTACGCTACCCAAACATTTTTTGTATGTAATCCAATACCATGCATACATAGACATCACAGTCCAGAGATAGTTTTCACTGTGATACATGCACTCCACATTAATTCTAGTCTGTTATCAGGGGCCTATCAAGTCCATTTATACGATGAATACAAATATTTACACTTCAAATATATTCAGTGCAGACCTGGGTCACAGCCAAAGCACGTATTGCCCTTTGCCGTTCAGATAGAGTTTCACTTTGTCCCTGAAAAAGAACCCAGCCCTTAACTAAAAAGAGCTTGTGTTTAATGTGTCTCCCTCTGGACAGCAACATATGTTTCTTTCTTTTAAAGGAGGCAGAGACAGACAGACAGAAAAAGAGAAGAGAAGCAGAGAAAAAGTGTGGGGTGAAGGAAGGAAACAGGTCGTATTGGGTGATTGTTCAGCTGTGGCATCGTGTTAAAGTCCTGGCAGTCACCTCACTGAGCAAACACTGTCTCCCTGTTGAGCTGATATGGGTTTTGTGGAGGGAAGGCTGGGCAAAGCTCAGTGAAGATTGTTCATGTGGTCTGGTCTGGTCTTAGAATACCACGTGCAATGCAAGGAAGAACAAAACTTCACACTTTTTGCATCATTTACACTTGAACTTACCTCAGAATGCTTCAAAGCACAGATACAAAAGAGCAAAGCAACGCTGCAGTGAAGATAAAACACTATCAGGAAATAAAAACATACCCACACACACAAAACAAAGCAGGGCTGGGAACGGCACACCCATTTCTTCAAAACACAGCCATCGCCTTTCACTACATTGTTAATACCAGACATTTTATATCAAGCATTTTATTTGTTCTTCATAGACCTCCATAATGCTTTCAGATGATGCGACCACTACTCTGAGAGGAGGCTAGTAAATCTACAACCTTTAGCATCCATCCATTTCAGCTGTGGATGCATATTGAGAGCTGCTGTTTAGGCCTCATGTGTGCATTGCCTCCCATCTCCCAGCTCTATCTTGTGGTTATGATATCATAGAGAGAAAAACAAAGGCATTCTTTCCTAAGTGCACACTGACACATTAAATATTCATCTGACCACAGAAACCCCTCTGAAATGGGGCTAGTGTGGAGCACCGGTACCCCTCTGGCCCTCCTAGCCCTGCAGAGTAGAAGTCAAATGTTGGCGGTCGGACTCGAAACTAAGCAGCTATAGCCAGGGTCAGCTGGCCAAAGAGACCGTTTTAACTTCTGTATGCAGATCATTTAGACAGCTATTAAAACTTTTCTACAGGGAACATGGTTTTCTTCCAGCCACACACTTGTCATGTGCAGACTAGGAATAAAGTGGCAAAATATTTAAAGAAAGGCTGTGACATAGTAGCTTTGAATTCCTGCGTGCTCAAACATCAAGCAAACATCTTAATCTAGTTTACCTGTTTGGTTTAAAAAATAAACTATGATGCATTTACAAATCCACAGTGATGCAAATCTAAGTAAAAAAAAGTTTAAACAACTAAAAATCAGACTGTCTTTAAACAGATAAGAGGATGTCTGTGTGTGTGCTGCCCTCCTTAAAAATACCAAAGAGACAGTCAGACAAGGAGTAAAACAGAGAGAAAGAAAGTTTCAAGACGCCTCCCAGTTGATGAGTAGTGTTAACAGCAACTGTGAGACCCGGGTTAATGAACTCCAGATCTTGTTCTAATGATGCCACTGCTCCCCCCCTTCCAAAATCACCCTCTCACAGCCCACTAAACCCCCTACTGGAAGCTGTGAACAGTGTGTCGCTAAAATGTCCCTGCCAGCTGGAACTGGGCCACAGGATCCACAGCTCAAGTGTGTGTGTGTGTGTGTTTGTGGGCAACTGAATGATCACTTTCATCCCTAAAGAGCCAGCCAATTCATCTCAGACCACCACTGGCCACAGAAAAACTGACCAATTATCATTTTTTTCCCCGTGCTGTCTGTCTTTTTTTCCAACCAGAGAGCAGTGGGATGTATCATTTCCCTGACCTCAGCCGTTTGAGGTGGTGTAAATCTCTTAATAACTACACAAGGACACATATAGGGGCTATATTTGGAGGGCTGCTTCCCCTGGCCGCCCCTGCTCTGGCCTGGAACAGACAGTAGCCACAGTGTCTATGTGGGTTATGGAGCCTGGACCAGGCACTCTGTGCGTGTGTGTGTGTGTGTCTGTGTGTGTAGAGAGAGAGAGAAAATGCTGGCCTCTAATCCTTCCATCATAGTTTAAAAAGAAGGCCGCAAGTGAATAAAAAAGATATTACAGAGTGCGCAAGAGGGTATGAGTCTATCCAGGATATGTTCCTGAGTAATGACACAGAGCAAAGTGGCAGGCCGGTGGGTGGAATCACACACACACACAGACACACACACACTGTCTTTGCTCGGGAAAACAAACAGCTGCAGAGCAGCAACAGGACTGCTGTCTCTGCTCCGACAGATTAGTCATGACTGAGTCTTTTTTCTCACACACGTAAAGTTTGATCTAACTGCCAATCAGTGAATAAGGAAGACTCTGAACAGCAGGGATTTCGATTTGAGTGCCTGCTTGTGTTCACATATTATGTCGGTACGTCACCCCCTGTGTGTGTGTGTGTGTGTGTGTATGCGCGTGCGCCTGGGGAGGGGAGGGGGCTTCAAAGCTTGATATTTCTATATAGTTCGTAAAGAGAGGACGGAAGGGAGGTGGTGGGCACAAACAAATGGACAGAGCGGTAAACGAGAGGAAACTTTACCCATGGGTCAGCCACAGAGGGAAGATATATTGCCCATGGGTCAGTGGAGAGAAAGGACGATCAAAATCCATATTGGTCCGTCTGCCTTGCCCCCTTTATATAGTGATAAAATATTCAAATCCAGCCATTACTTCACATTAGGCTACTCTGTAGAGATGCCAGGGAGAAAACCACAGAATGTATACATGCCGGTTCACACACAGTTTTGGTGCATTGATAGTTACATTAAAATGTCTTCCTCCCATTAGAGGCATAGCCCTCATCCGGACTTACGTCTGACATTTAAGGTGTGTTCACATGTGTATTTGTACATGAGTGTGTCTTCATAAAAGGCATGATCAGTTTTTTTTTTCTTCTTACCATTTCCCTGAACAGGACAACAAAGTGATAAGAGCGCTAAGTGTGTTTGTTAGATTTTGAGGTCTGGATTAAAGAGGTGCTGCAGAAGTGCTTCACTTCTTGGAGTTAATTCTCACCTTCTGCACACACACACAGACACACAAAAGTCTCTTTCTCTTTCTTTTCTCATCGTTATGTTTAAGAGTGATGACTATAAGGTCTGGTAGCCTTGTCTGGGTGTTTCCTTCTGACTAAGTGCTGTGTCAGTCAGACCTGAATTTGTGTGGGTGTGGGTGTGAGAGAGGGGCGGTTATTGGGGGCAGATAGACTCACTTTTTCTTTTCTTTTAAGCTAGTTAAAAAGATAAAAATCACTTAATTCAATTTCTCCATAGAGAAGTGTAGCAATTCACAGTTTATTATTTCTTTGACTTCAGATTCAGGGAAACAACATTCCTCCAGCAATTATTTTCAACCACTTACGCTATCGTTATCTCCAGATGTGGCAGCAGGTGCAGCTTGGGTAACATTTAGTGTCTAGCCAATGTATTTCAAGGTCTGCTGACATTCTAATAATATTTTTGTATTTGGAAGTGAAAACATGGTGACGGTGTCTCTCTCTCTCTCTTTATATAAGTGAATTACAATGGAGCATATTGATGTTCTTCACAGTCCAAGCCAATTTTACACTAATTACAGTTTAGACAGGAAAGGTTGTTTTGCCAGGATGTGTCAAACCACCATGCTCCAGAAAGAAATTAGGGAGAAGGGAAATTTTCTAATAGGACTCTTGTTATTGTTTTTGCTATTTTCGTACATGCTTGGCAACAAGTGCCATTTTCCAGGTTGTGTAGGAGGTATAATTTGCAAGCCGCTGATTTCTCTCCTCCTTGTTGTCTTTCTTTCAGGGCACAGAGTGAAGTTAGAAGACCCCCAGAAGATGCAGTTCTCAGACAGGCTGTCAGAGATTGAGCGCTACCAGCGGAGTATGAGGATAGGCCCAGGGAACACTAATCCCCGCCAAATCCACCAAACCCACCTCAGCACCACGCCAGGTAAGGAGGACCACTGACATATCCAACCACAACCAACCTACTTTCACATCTCTATTGAAAGTAGAGGTTCTCAAACTGTGTGACGTTAAATGGATATGTTTTTTTCACAGGGGAATTTCACAAAAAAGAGTTTGTGAATTTCCCCTGACTTTTATTTCATCAAAATTCAACTTGGACTATTTTTATAGATTGATTGATCGATGGGTTATGGGGCCCAGTTTTTGGAGATACCTGCTTTAGAGTTTTTGGCCTTCTCTTGAATAGAAGCACACACACACACACACACACACACACACACACACACACATCTGAAAAACTCAGCATCAATATCTAAAAAATCCACAAACCTTGTTGTAAGTAATTTCATGTAAGAACCACTTTCTTTATACTGAACTACACCCACAAATCATCGCTATGCAGAAGGAAGGATGCATCTACCCGTGACCCAAGGCTCGTGACAGCGCAGCAGGTTGTAAACATTAATAGTGACCACATCAGCTGAGCTGTATTATTAACGAGCTTCATGATGGATGTAGTTTGGTATAAAGTTTGGAGACTGTACACAACAACGTTTGTGGGTTGTTTTGTTTTTTTTGAGTAACTGGAACAATATATTGCAATATAGGCAGACATTTCTGCAGTCTATATCTCCAAAAGTGAGCAGCTCACACCAAAATCATTTAGATGGATAAATAACTCTTGTGGCCAGAGGAAGAATATGTAAATTTTAATTAGCGGTGAATTGCCCCTTTAGCTGCAATTACTTAGAACCAAATATGTCCTTTAATAAGCCAAACATATTTTGTTTAATTTGGCCAGAGTAATTTGCAGCATGAATCTGTACATGCAGTTCACCCCACATTAAGCTAAGCCAAGAGCCCTTCATGTTCTCCACAAATTTTTCGGAGTCCCGTTCCACTAATCTGAGAGCTGTTATATGTGTTGGCCGTCCGAGGGGAAGCTCATGTCAGCTTTGTCCTCGGATGCCCTGTGTTGGTGGGTCTGGGCCCCACAGTGTGCAGGGCAGAATCTGCAGCCAGGTGGCACGGCTGGTGCTGCCAGCCGAGTTTGGCCAAGGTGCTGAAGCAGGCCTCTGCGTGCCGCACAACTACAGCCTCAGGAATGTAACAGCCGTCCGCTAACCTGGCAATCACGTCAGTCTGAGACTGTCCGAATGTGCGGGGGTGGAGGGGCTGAGAGTCAGACAGAGGTGGTGCGATTGAGGGGAGGAGGTTGTGTGTCAGCTGTGGACAGCTGCGTGGGTGAGGATGACTCTTTACTCTCTGTCAGAGCCTCTTTAACAGGAAGCACACATGCCTGAACGCAAACTTCTGCCCACTCTCTGGTTCTCATGCTAGCTAATGAACCTCATTACCTTTGTATCAGCATGCTGCTGTGTACAGGAGGGCTTGCTTGGGAGCACTGAGCCGTGTGTGGGTGGAACTCTATCAGTGTGTACACTGTTTGGCCTTGTGCTTAGCTTAGCCAGGCACTGAGTCACCAGTATGGGCCTATCTAACAGCTGACTGCAGAGAACACAGGGTCTTTTACCCTGCTCCCCTATGTCCTTACTTACTGTTGATATCAATTTTGTCCCCTTGCACAGCATGTACCGAGATTAAAACATGTCAGCCATTTTAGAAACACCAACGACCGGTTATGCTGAAAATAAACAGAGTGGATCTTCAACACAATACAGCCAGTGTGATGATAATTTTCTGATGGTTCAGAGTTTGGCGTGCGCTCCGCAGGTTGTCTGCCAATAAAAAGACCCCTGCAGCAAAGCTTATACTGCGAGCTTTAAGTTTCTGACTTGAATACGGGGCGTGGGGCGCGTGGGTGCACTCCGATCGGTGGGGAGAGGTGTACAGACATGGTCCAGACAGCAGACGAAGAGCTCAGCTCTCGTCTGCCTCACACAGGATTAGGGCAGGAATTAGAGCATCATAGGCTTGCCAGGCTTCAAAGAGCTGCAATCTTGCAACACACACATGTACAAGAGGAGCAGACACAACACGTTAACATCGCTTGGAAGTGTCAGAGAAGTTAAAGGCCTTGAGATTCACGTTACAGCTGCCAGTGACTGGAGGCTGTCTATAAGAAGTGTGTGCGAGTGAGACAGACGAGGGGAAGGGCTGTAAAACCACACACCTTAATCTGTGGTATTACCATCATGACGGCATACCGCAGGGCAAGAGTGGTAAAATAATTAAATAACAGAGGAGAGAGCCTTTCTCCCTCCCACCTCGTCTATCTGTTGGCTGAGTGGCAGCCTGTGGACGTATGTTGTAGCGCGGATCCCACAGAGCGCTCCCGTTATGTGTAGGAATCATGCACAGACAACAACACGGCAGTATTACAAGCAAAGCTCAAACAAAAATAGACTTGTTGTAATAAATCCCATTCAGAGACACAGGGAGGTGTTTACATATCAACAACACACACGTCTCTGCTTTTGACAATCCCTGCCAGACACTGTTGTACTTTGCAGATACTTTAAATCCCGGGGCCTGTTTGTTTAAGAATTGCCAGGTGATAGATTGCCCATCAACACATTATAATTAAATGGATTCCCTTCTTGCTGTTACAAAAGATGTTTTCCATTATCCAAAGCTGGAACCTTGCATTTTCCCCCTCGAAGATGGCTAAAAAAAGAAAGCATAGTGTCACCCTCCTCCTAAAGCCTCCTTGCTTCATATTGTTGTCTGAGCTATGAAATACTGTCTCAGTAGTCAACAGGACACGTCTCCAGACATCTGCTACCATTGGATTCTTAAATCACACCGAGACAAAGATGATTGCACCATAAGCACACTGAAAATAAAAAACACTCACTCAAACACACGAACACGAACACGCACACACGCACACACACACACACATGTAGTTCCGTGTTAGTGTTGCAAGTTCTCCGCTAGTGCCCCAGACAGACAGGGTAATTAAGAGCTCATTACAGTACATGCAGTGACAGGATTCCTGAACGCTGGCAGACGCTACACTCGCTGCTTGTTTTTGTTCTTCTGTGTCCACAGGTAAGCCTGCTAGACATGTGGAATGATTCTCAGCTAGGGTGGAGGGAGTGCGTGTGCGTGTGCGTGTGTGTGTGTGGCTGAAAATGCATGGTTCAGCTAGTGCAGTCAAGCAAAACTGACACTCAGACAATCAAGTACTAAATTGTTATTCTGGTTTTCAAAACCTCAAGTGAGGTACATGTGTATACTAAGAGTATCTGTGGGTGGCAGTTTTTTGTTTTTTTTTCCTTCCTCTGATACAGAACGTATTTTAAAACATTTCCAGTCTTAAGGGAAGCAAACAGCTGATTGAAAATTTGATTTATATCAAAGCGAAAAGTGGAAAACAGATTCCAGTTTTACCCTAATCCATTTTAAAAGCAGACAAAACTCAACAAGCCCTTGGCAGAGCCTCTAACAGACAGCCGAGAAAAAAGACGCTCTTTTAACTTAAATGTGTTTTAACAGTTAGAGTGGGGGTGGGGGGAGGAATGGAGCACCAATTTAATCATCCAAAAAGAAAGTCCTGGCACTTTTGAGGTGGTATCACTTAACATGTTATTTGTTCCAACACCTGTGTGTTCCTCTCTGAAGATGAATATCAGATACTAGCATAACGTTCCACCATCAAGTCAAGTGCTCAGGGCTTTGATGAGGGCCCAAAAGTGTGTGTGTGTGTATGTGTGTATGTATATGTATATATATATGAACAGTATGAGCTCTATATTTATTGCCAATTGTGCACTATTGAC
>VUQI01055730.1:0-16007 GCA_015106735.1 Paratilapia polleni | reverse complement strand
CAGACATAGGGAAAAGACATTTCAACAAGACCGTGGCACGCAAGTTTGGCATTCTCCCCCCTCGGGGCTGTGGCGTGCAAGCGCTTGCTATTTCACAAATACAAGCTCTCTTTTCTCTGCCATCCAAATCCACATTTTACACTTGAAGTCATGTGGGCACACCGGACCCATGAAAGCCACATGCGGACAAACAAATAACCATAGGCTGAGGTGTTTGTGAGTAAATGTGTATATGTGTACACAAGTGGCAGGTGTGGATGGAGCACACTCTAGGTTGACATCAGGTATGAGGAACTCTCATTAGTCATTGTGGCATACAACCAGGTCAAGGGCATTTACAGTAACAGAGCGTTTGGTCCTGGTTGCAGGCAACCTTAGCAACTTCCAAAATATCTGAGTGACATGAACACAAAGACTCAACATGCTCAACTGGCCAGGCAAGACTTAATTTTTCACACCTCTACCTGAGAATTGTTAAGAGGTGTTTGGAGACAGTAGAGCCATAACAGTAGCAGGTAATTTTCCTGGTTTTACTATTTTGGTGAAATACATATATAATTAAACAAATTGACCTAAGAAATCAATAAAATAGAGGTTGTAGGTATAAAACGCTAAGCAGAAACTTGGAAAATAATTGTCGCAGTACCAGGACTGAAACGCAAATGCTATTGGAGGTGTCAGTCGGCAGCTTTCATAAATCTAACACAACTGTGAACAGGTTCATTTCCAAAGCTCGGGGTGTACGATCAGCCAATAGCACTCCTTAGCTAAGTGAGTAGGGAAATATGGTGTTTGAGTTAAGAAACTGGTGGCAGTAGTGGCATGAAATCTCAGAGCAGCAAACCGCCAAGTGAAACCCTCCAGCAATGTTTCTGTTTCACTTTTTCCAGCTGAATAAATTAGAAAGTGTGCAGTGAAATGGCAGACATAACAGTTGGGTTCAACTGTGCTCTGTTACCTGTGAGATTACACTTGGCAGCTACTCTGACAGGTCCTTGACTGTGATACACATTAGTTTAGATATTCTCACAGAAACACAGTTTCTCTTCCTATATCCCCGCCTTCATTTTCCTTCTCTGTCTCTCTGACGGTCTCTGATTGTGACCATCCGCCTCTGTCACCTAAGTATGATTTATGTCGAGCTGCACAACAGTGCAACAAGCCATCAGTGTTTATACAAAGCACCCCTTGGCACTGACAATGCCTCTTTTCATTGCTTTGAAAAAGACAAAACTGTACGTTGCTCTCCTTTTGAAGCAGTGGTAGGAGGGCTGTGGTGAGGGGGCCTTTTCATAACTTCAGTCTTGTGCATGGGGCTGTGGGATGATGTGCTGTCAGTGCTTGATGACTGTTATTAAGCAAAAAATGTCTCAGTTCATTACTTTGAGCAAACATTTCCATGGACCGGTATATTGCAAGAAATATGAGCTCAGAATTGGGGGTTTGGGGAGATTTGCAGTTCTGGAAATGTGGGTCATTTTTTTTTAGAATAAATGAAAAGGGAGATCTCTGATCCCCTCGTTTCATAATTGCAAGAGCAGTTTTAATGTTTGTTGGCTCTTTCCAACCTTTTGTTTCTTTGTTTTTGTAACAGCGACTACAGAGCTCTTCCCACAGAGGACCACCTTCCCATCTCTGTCACCGCTGACCGACCCTCGCTTCTCAGATCCCCGCATGCACTACCCCGGGGCCTTCCCCTACTCCGCCAACACCTCCAGCACTGGCATTAGTGGCCTTAGCATGTCAGCCTCTACTAGATACCATACCTACCTGCCACCACCCTACTCAAACAACCAGTCCCAAAACTTCCAGTCCAACTCCTACCTGTATTACGGCACAGGATCTGGATCCTACCAGTTCTCCATGGTGGCTCCAGGGAATAGCGGGGGCGAGCGCTCTCCTACCCGCCTACTGTCCTGCTCGGGGGCTACAGGCACTGGCGGGACCAACAGCCTGATGAACCCAGGCCTAAACACCCAGAGCGAGGGCGTGGAAGCCGACGGCAGCCACAGCAACTCCCCCACAGCCATGAGTGCCTCGGGTCGCTTGGATGAATCTGTCTGGAGGCCTTACTGACTGACAGACAGCTAGACAAAAAGAGAGGGAGAAAAAAGCAAAGAGGATGATGAACCAAAAAAAAAAAAAAGCTGAACACTGAAAGAAAAGAAAAAACAAAAAAAGAGAAATGCTGCATGTTTGTCTTTTATTTCTCTGGCACTCGCTTTAAAGACGTTCTGCTTTTACCAGCTCTCTCAAGACTTCCATTTGTTTTGTAAATTTTTGAGTGGACTCCTGCACTGTACTCAAACAGGTACTCCTAAAGAACTACAAAAGCCATACAAGCTGAGATGCTACTCAGCAGAGACTGTAAATAGGAGAGAGAAAAACAAGAGAACCCACAGTAATGTTTCAGGATCATTTGTCTTGTGCAAACAGATACTCATCAAAGACAAACGAATAAAAGACGGTGGAAGTGTGATCAATCAGTACAGATGATGAACTGAAAAACCACAGCAGAAATTCCTCAAACAGACTAATCCAGCTCACTTTGTAGATGGAGAAGAGAAGTCAGACTGGATGTTTGCTCCATGAGTGACTCCCTGCAAAGCATGGCTGCACTGCTGTAGCAATTGTTCTTTTTTAAAAGCTTTAATTTCAACATGGTAAAAAATATTGAGTCAGTTGTGAAAACATTGTCAGTTGCACCCATGGCTATTTCATGTGCTCACGGTAGTTATGCAGTACCTTATTGCTTAATTTATTATCCAAATGGACACATGAGCCTTTGGTGCTACAGTATGCAGTGGATGTTTCAGCACAATTACTGCATTAATGAGAAAAAAAAAGCATTTTACTCAAATGTTTTAAGAAATGAATTCTCCTCTGCTGTGTCATCGGTGGATCATGTTTCAACAGGACAATGGCTGATATTTTGAGGAATGTATAAAGACTAAAGCAGAGGAGTGTTTATTGTTTTTTTCTGCAGGTATGTTGAAGTCCTGTTGTCTCTACTTTTTTCCTTTGAATTTCTTATTCAGTCCCTTTTCTAAAGAAAAAAAAGTCCTAGTCTGGTATTTTTAAACTGGATAACATGGTTTACCTTTCATATTTATTTGAGCCAAAATTTGAGGAAATGTATGCATATACCCCAAATCCTTAAGCATTTCTCTCTACCTTTCCTTTTTTTTAATATAAATATATATACAGTATATATACCATGTTTTGTTGTTAAGTATAAATTTGGAATTTGTGTAATATATTGCTACTAAATTATAAAAAAAAACAAAACCTTTAATGTAATTTTTTTTTTTTGCCTTCTAATGTAGCTTTGATGCACTAAAAACTTTTATTCCTGAGTGAACCATGCCCATCAGCTTCTGTTAGTAAGAGCTGTAATCTTTTAAGTAAGTTCCAAATTGCCTTCCTGCGCTAAAAAAAAAGCCATTTGCTGGATTTTGTTGCACTATGTTTGAACTTTCATTTCTCTTTTTTGGTTATATATTTACAAATATCTGAAAGTGTGCGGAATTAAAGATGGAACATCCCTGTGTATACTTGCAGAACACCGTCCTTTAAACCTTTCACCAAATAATTAACAATTTCATGATCAGACACACAAACACAGACACATTCCTGCACTACAGGTGTGTGTGTACATTCCCCCTGTCCTGGGGGCCTTTCCCCTGTAGGTACACATGCGATCCCCTGTCTCCAGAGGAGGAGAGTGAGGATGAAGGGATGCAGGGAAAAGGTGGGGTCAGAGTGGTATCTTCTTACCAACACCAAGGGCAGTTAAGAAAAAAAAATCCCTTGTTGTGCATGGATCCTTTTGTTCTAAATAATCAGTGAGCGCTTTGAAGCCTTTATGGCCCTGAGCCTAATTTACTGGTCTTCAGTGCCAGGGGCTCATAGCTCTGCCAGCTCTGCCTGCACAGATCATCTTGGCACGAGCCGCGCTAAAGATATCTACAAGATGTGTCAGGTATCTAATATTTACCAGGAAAGTCTTTCACAAGAATGAAGATGATTAACATTCATGACCCTCAAAGTTGGGTGTTCAGTTGCTACACAAGTAAGCTTTAATTTCAAAGTGAGAAGAGATCCAAAGAAGCTAGCATTTGCAGCTCAGGTAAAAAGTAATGCAAGGTGTTTTCTATACCCTCTGCCTTATTCCTCATTTTTTCTAAATGACAATGTCTCATTCCTATCTCCCTTTGGCCTGTATATGTCTGAAAACCTTACTGTATTATAGGCAAAAATCATGCAGCTAGAGAAACCACCTATGTACTGATATTTGTGTGGTTCCTTCAAAAAAAACCAAAGATCTTCACAACTGCCTGTAATACTGTTAGGATGTAAATGATGGGGAAGATGTGTGGCAAAAATGTCACAGTTTCATGCAAATCTAAGAAGCCAAAATGTACAAGTGAACTGTATTTTTGTTGTGTATTAATAGAAGAGCACAATGTTACTTTTTTTTCTTTTTTAAAAGAATCCCTTTCCAATTTTTCCAATTTTAGCAAAATGTTAATTCATCTTGCTCTCTTCATCTCTCTTAATGCTCAAAAATGTACATCTGAAACTGATATGTTAATTTAAAAATCCCATCCATGTATGTAACAATATCAATAATGCTTCTATACTGAGTGCTTGTAAAGTTTGCGGATAATGTAGTTTTTATTCATTTTAATTAAAAAAGATGTGTCTCACTTTTGTATCCAAAGCTGCTTTTTAAAAAAAATTCTTTTACGTGTCTTCTGCCATATATGTAGTGTTACATTGATGGCCAGGGTTCATGCACACAGCTCTGGCTGTGAGCACAGAAGCTCCACCCACCTGCTTTTGAAACCTTTTGTTTACCAGGGGCAGCCAATCAGAAGAAAGGCTTAAAGGGATTTAAGAAGAGAGATCGAGGATAAACTGATAGGTTGCAACATGGCCCAAGGAGTATTTTGAATTGAGATTCATGCAAAGCTACTCTAGTCCAAGAATAAAAATATGGAGCTGGAAATGAGCATTACAGGTCCCCTTTAAAAGAACTCAGAGAGAAATAAATAAAACACACCAAGGATAGATTAAGGTTGAATATTTATGGCTACATTCTTAATTATAAAAACAATACCATACTATAGTAGTACTCCTAGGCTTGTGAGGTGTGTTCTAGTTTAACAGGGAGAAGTGTTGAGAGTTAAAACAGGAACACATCTATAATTCATCCCCAGAATCCAAGACACCATCACATCAGCTGAGAAATGAAGAAGGAAAAAAAACCCAAACATAAACATTCATGGGACCCGGTTCCATGCCAACACATTCTGATCCAGCAATTTCTGTTCCAACTTCTTCAGCTTCATACAGAAAATACCACACACGCCACTGCCTTCATCTCATAACCTTACAAGTTCATTGCTAGTTTGTTCCCAATAACTCCTTAATAATGATCCTCTTCTCTCCCATTAGTGAAACTCTCGCTGGCAATTACCCTCACTTCTCAGAGGTTTGAAAATGCCTCAGCTGTCAACACGGTGGTACCCAGAGCGTAAATAAAACGCTGCTCAGGAATCCAACACCGCCCTGGCAGCCTCCATGTTAGCGCACGTCGGCAAGTTGTCACTTGTTAAAAACAATACGGGAGAAGTTTGGAATGTCAGCGGCCTTTTTTACCAGCAGTGCGGTTGTTAATTTATGCTGCGCTGATGGCATCTGTTTGCCCCATTTGAAGCCGAGCCATAAGATTAAACACTTGAGATGCTACCTTGTGGGGTGGTCTGATTTCAGATGTGGTTAACCTGACACCCAATACCCACAATTCCTCACTCTTAAAGTAATGCCACCTGTTGATGTACCATGAAAGGCTTTCTCTTTGTTTTTCATTAATTTTTTTACTCTTTTGTTTTCCCTGTTTATACTCTCTTGCATTTTCTCTTTCTTTGTCTCTTTCATCCTTTCTTCTCATTCAGCTCTCTCATTTCTTTCCCTTTGTGTGGCTTCTGCTGTGTGCGTGTGTCTGTGTCAGGCCTTCTATGGGGGCAGCGCTGGCAGAACAACAAAGCCTCAGGATGCACACACGCAGCCTTGATACACACTGTATTCAATTAGCTCTGCACACTCAAAGCATTTCCACATAGACACACACAATCCCCTGCTGACAGATCTCGCACCAGCCCTCCACCCAGACGGTCTGAGCTCCACTTTACAGTGCAAGTTCATGACAGTATTTCCTCCAGGTCTCATCACAGAGTAGCGCTCTGCCTCGCCCCTCGCTGATCCCCCACCACTCAGGAAGCACAAAGAGAAAATGATAAGCTTTCAATTAGGCCGGGCTCAGGGGAATTTTCCAGCTGTCTTCACACACTCTGTGAGACCCGACTCTCTCATCCACATGTGTGGAGCAGAGAGCCTCTCATCTGGCTCTGTCTTTGTCATGGACATACACGAGCAGAGCTGCTTTTTTCATCTTCTCTCTGTTCCCGCAACGCCGCTCTTCTTCCGAAAATTGTAACTCTCCTGGAAAGAGGGGAAGCAGTTGCCTGGATCAGGCTGCTTGTCTGGATGTAATTGTAGTCACAGGCATGATGAATTGGTGCACAGGACATACAAAACCACTTTTTAAGTGGATGAAGTTAAAAAAAATAGAACTGGAGGTATAATTTGCCATGGTCATAGGAAAGAGTAACTGACAATTGCTTTGTTTATTCTGGTTGTTGTTTATTGTCCCTCACATTTTTTTATCTTGATTCAATGAGAAAGATGATAAAGCACTAAACTGAAAACAAGAGACAAACACAGAGAACGTGAGACAGAAAGAAAAACAGAAGGTAAGAAGGGAGAGTTGTGGAAAGAGCACAAAATTGTTAAAACCCCCAAATTTCTCAGGATAACAGTATTCAGTGTCACTTCCGTGATACCTGCATGTGAAACCAATTAAAGCCTCCTCTGCAGGCACTAACCTCCCCTGCCCTGAACCCGTGAGAAGCAGCAGGCTTGAACCGGCTTGTTTTGGGTGCCTGGTACGTTGGCCAGAAGTCTATTTTCTAACCAGACTGGTGGTGGGAACAGCAACTACCGTCCAAAATCAGGGTTCCCACAGATTGACCGAGGAACACAGGGGCCAGGGGCTAAGAAACCGCGAGAGCTGTGATGCAACCATTCTCACACAGAGGACAAGTGCTGCCTTGCTGACATGGAGTGGGATATGGAAGGAGAGATGAAAAAAGAGAGAGAGAAAGAGGGCTCTCCTAGTTCAGAGGGATCCCAGTGAAGGTAGTTTCTCATCCATGCCGAGTCTACAGAGACCGATCTTTGCGACCAGGCAGTTCGCAGTTCCCACAGTGGAGCACTTCTCTATGTTCCCGCTCAAACCCAGAGCAACGGTCACACTATCAGATCGATCCAGAGAACTGTCAGCATGAGCTGAAGGTCACCATTGCTCTGTGACCTTTTAACAATCAGATGTCACGTGATCTCAGAAAAACAAAAACAAATTCAGCAGCACTGTGAGATACACCGCTCTTAAAAATCTCCTAAATAATGATCTATTAAATCAGCCCGGGCCAGAACTGGCCCACTGGATGACTTTTCAAAGTGTGAAAATTGCAGATAAATCATTAACACTCCTAATTTTTTAATAAAATGCACTGCTGGAAAATGTATGGAAAGTCAAAAGTGTTTTTACATCCCAGCAAGTTAAACACTCCTGTTTAGCTCTAAAATACTTCTACATGTGATCTATAAACAGTGATGCACATGTAATGGCAGTGGACTGACTGCGTATGGAAAATATACTGTGGAGGTTGCACATATTTTTCCCCAAGACATCCCACGCTGTTCATCATCTGTGAATGGATGGTTCATTACATGTGAAAGTTTTCAGAATGAACATCTTCACAGTTAAACATGGGAGAAAAAAATAGTTTGACACCTCTGTATTAAATGCATCACAATATTTGAGTTATTGTTTAGTCTTTTGGGTCAACCTTTGAAGAAAAAATACAAATGCCAAATGTGTCATGATACCCTCATCTCAACTGTGAGCAACTGATGTTTATTTCTTTTATGTAGTGGTGATGGGTTTTGGAGTCCTACTTAAACAAAATATACTTTTTTTAATCTCAAGTTTAAGGGACTTTGTCATTCTAAGAGTTTTATTTGTTAGGAAATCTGATTGCTGTTGAGCTTAATCTCGTGTTTTAAGCCTACGCTGAAAGATACAAGAGGCATCTTTATCGGCCAGTGTTGACTAAACCGACAGCTTGGCAACATCTGTTGTTAGTAAACAAGAGCGAGACCATTTCAGTGTACCTCCCACCCAAAACATTCAGCTACGTAACAAGCAAATCACACGTTTATTTTAACTGCAGTATAGCAAGTACAGAGTCTATTGTTATTCTCTCAGGCCTATTTTCAGGCCCCCACAGCAGACCTGTTTGGCTGCACATTAAAATCATAAATGTAATTCCATATATGCAGCCCTAAATATTGAGTTTACATTTTAAAAAATAATTTATCTAATATCCCTCTGCCTGTATTTGCAATGTAATTTCACTTGTTTTATGATTTAACGATCCTAAATGAAACTGAAAAGTGATTTCCAACCACAGAATTTTCTTTTAACACTACATAGCTGCAGGATGTTTTCTTTTTTCCTTTTGCGGTGGCAATTCACAGAATTTCACATTGAACGTCATTTACTGAGTAATGCTCATACAAAGAAGTGTGATGATGCTGATAAGCAAGGCTCTGAACAATCTTATGACTAAACTCACTCATCTCGTCATAGGAAACCAAGACATGCAAATGAATCAAAAACAGAAGAAGGCCTTTATAGAAACCCAACAGACCACTGCACAGTGGACCTGTGGCTCAGACCATGGTTAGAGGGTAATCTGGCTAAGACCACAGCAGCTAACTTTCATTCAGATGTCCTAATAGCTCCAATGTAGATTCTTCTCATTGCATAATGACCACAGCTTTCTGTGTCTAACCAATTTGCCCTTAATTTGATTAATTTGTTAGAGAGAATTTGAAATAAAAGGATCACAGCTCTGAGTAGTATGCGTTTTTTTTGTTGATTGGATTAATGAAATGACACGCTTTTCAGTTTGATTTAGACATTGCATTTGCACTTTACCAGAGAACCAAAATATGTTTTTACTAAGAGAGTAGAGCAGCTTCCCAGAAACAATGCTTGTTGTTCCCATACAAATTCATGAGAATTGACACAATCTTTTTTTTCTGTCCTTTTTTTCTCACAGAGAAAATCTGAATAACGATCTGTACATGCAAACACTGCTTCCTCTATAAAACAGGAAATTAACAGACACACACACACACACACAGTACACACTCACAACACATGCACACTATAGCTCTCTGCCAGGCTCTCCCCCATCATGGTGAGGTCCTTAGTGGGGGGAAGGAAGACGGCGAGGAGGGGAAATGGGGATCCCTGTGGACCAGGTCTCTGTTCACTCGAGCAGGGGAACTTGCTAAATTGGCGGTTCACATACACACTTTCTATCTTTCTATCTTCCTTACTTTTTTTTTTAATCCATGTACGCAAACAGTGAGTAAAACGAGGATGATTGCTCAAGTCTGTTTTGAATCACGTGGGAACGTGGATGGCTGTTAAAAGCTGCATTGTCCCTTCCTTCTTTGCTCCCACTGCCTCCTTTGGAAGCAGCAATGTCAGAAACATGTTGTCACTAATTCCTGTGCATCTCAGTAAAAGTAAACATCACTCTGGGATTGACTACCTGATCGACATGATTAATATCTTTTCAGCAGTGAGGGCTCAAGTGGCTGTAAAGAAATCAGTGGGAAAAAAAGCGTGATAGTCAACGCAGTCAGAGCAACAACATTAAAGCATCTTTCCCCTCATCTTCTTAAACGTTACTAAACTCAAAAACTGTTTTATCGCTGTTGCGATTCTGGCACTTTGACTGTCAATCATCATCAAAGCCCGTTCTGAATAAATCAAGTTACTAATGACACCCAATAAAATGTGAGCCACTGTTACTGTTAGACAGGTGAGGTGACTAAAAGCCATTGGTTTGGTGTTTCTGTCTGCAGTCTGCAGTGTGTGTGTGTGTGTGTGTGGCAGTGATACACACCCCCATGTCTGGGCATAGCTGTCCTGCAGGGCTCTACTAACCAGTTCCCATGGTTCAATGGTTCCACTATAGCTACTGTGGATGTCTCCAGGGGACACCTCCCACTCGCTGGTTTGTTTTCATCCTTAATGGGAGATCATGTTACACTCTTTATGGTGTGTGCATGTGAAGTAAACAGTCTGTGAGTGTGTGCTTTTCTTGTTTTCAATGCATGCACCTGTAGAAAAAGGCATTGAGTATGAATGCGCGTGTGTGTGTGTGTGTGTGTGAGAGAGAGAGAGCGTTTACACTCATAAAGGTATGATGGCCTGCAGACACCAGACACCTTGATTTCTGCTCCTTTTGTTTTTGCCCATGAGGCAGAGAGGAAGATGAAGGAAGAAAATTATCTTTCAAGTATCTGGAGGAGTCTGTTTGGGAGCATTCAGATTTAGGAATAATTGCTGAGATATAACAGCCAAATGGGCCGTGGAACAAAGAGGGATTGTGGGGTGATGGAAAATGAAGCATTTACATTTGGGCCCTGGTAATGAGGGGGTTTTCCTGAGAGATGACAGTGAGGAGGAGGAGGGGGGGTGTAAAACAGAGAGAATACATCAGATCAGGAGGTGGCAATTACATAACTGATCCCAGACAAGCTTTTTGGCTGTAAAGGCGGCTCCAGACTGTGACACACTCTGGCCAAAGGATTGCGCACATATGTACTTTATTCATGAAGCATACAGGTGTTTGTGCTTTATGAGAGACCCTGTACCATACCTCAGCAGGGGCTGCAGCAGCAGAGCACGCCAAGGAGGATTTGGGCTCTTGGCAGACTTATCCACATTATGAGGTGCGGCCTTCTGGCAGGCCAGTCACAGCAGGGCACAGCAGACCTGAATATAAACAAGGTCGGTCTTTAAAAGCCATCCATCACACAGATCCATCAGGGAGCAAAACCCATCAATCTCTCTCCTTGAGACGGACACAGAAACAGATTATTGAAGACATTGAGAGAAATATTAGTTGAGTAATGTGAGTTTTTTGGCACGTTTTGTTGCTAAGGTAGATTACTAGGTCTGACTGCTTTATTAAGATATAGTAGCCATTCACTGCTTACACTGGATTTCTCCTTAAGTTTTCTGAATTTCACCCTACTCCAGCCACTGTGTATCCTCTCACAGTGTGGCCCTGCAGTTTTATTTTTGTGGCTTTTGGAAATGCCCCCACTTTTCCGGCCCTGCTCCAATTTTCTTTAAATACAACCGTAATTGGTTTGATTTCCTACCTCCGGCCTGGTGGTGAAGGAGGGGGTGACAAGCAGTGGTGGGAGTTAGCGAGAGCCAAGGCAAAGGGAGCCCAGCCCACAGCAGGCGTGCAGCACGCTTGGGTGGCATTACAGTTGACCAGTACTATTATTCCTTCATTTAAAAGCTGTTTATGGGCATATCCTCAAAGCCTATCAGTGGAAAGTGACATAAATCAGCACAGAAAAACACTCTGACACACATGAACACACATACTCTGACAGTTCTGACACCTGAGTGTGCCTAAAATTGGAAAATGTGCACATCATAACTCTCCTTCACAACTTTTCTCCTTGCCAGCAAATCTTGCGACATTATCACAAAGGCATTCCAGTCTCCAAATCAAAACCAGCCTCCTACAAAAAGTCTTTTCTTTGTGATTTCTCTCATGGGCAGACTGAGAGGAGTGCGAGTGTGGCGCTCATCAGGCAGGCGTGAGTAATCAAAAAGGAAATAAGACGTAGCGTCTGGGAGAGTCCAAGTGGGCCCCCACTGATCTGCAGCCAGCACATTGTTCTGGACTTCTATTGTTTCCTTGCTTGGTTGGCAGACCAGAGAGCAGCCAGCCAGCAAGAGGCCAAGGTAGACTTATCCTTGTGTTGGAGCACCACTCAAATATGTCTGAGGTGGCGTGGATGGTAAAAGGATAATCCTGTAAAATCACTGCTGACAATCCACATGTACAACAGCAGGAAATAGATGAAAGGAGAGAATGTGAGGAAGCTTAGCAAGTATCAAAAGATAATTTACATACAGTACTGTGCAAAAGTCTTGAGCCACCCCTCATTTCTTTATGTTTTGCTAGGAAAATGGAAAATAGGTGCAGTGATATAGTGAAACGCGCACACATACATGGAAATACAGTATATATAATTCTAATGAGCTTGAAAGTCAATATTTGCTGTGACCACCTTTATTCTTCAACACAGCTTGAACTCTCTTAGCCAGCTTTCTTTTAATTTCTTTAAGCAGTCTTCAGGAATAGTTCTCCAGGCTTCTTGAAGGACATTCAAAGCTCTTCTTTGGATGTTGGCTGCCTTTTGTTCCGTTCTCTGTCAAGATCCCACACTGCTTCAATAATGTTGAAGTCCGGGCTCTGGGGAGGCCAATTCATGACTGATAGTGTTCCATTGTGTGATTTTCTATCCAGGTATGCTTTTACTGCATTGGCAGCGTGTTTGGGATCATTGTCATGCTGAAAAATGAAGCCAATCAGACATTTTCCAGATGGTACTGCATGGTGGATCAAAATCTGTACTTTTCTGCTGTCAGATTTCTGCATTGATAATTCCACCAATTTTGACAATATCTCCAACATCCCATGACCTTCAGATACTGTTCATCTGCTGTAGATAGTTTTTTAGACCTGCCACTTCTTCCTTTGTCCTCCACTTGTCCAGTTCCCTCAATTTTATTAAGGACACAGTGCACACCATGCCGAGATATTTGCTCTTTGGGATTCACCTTGTTGATGCAAAAATGTTATTTTATGCCTGTCAAACTGTTTGTTTTGCATTTTTCGTAGATTCAACTAAAGAAATGGGCAACAAATGATGTGTTTTTGTGACAGGCTGCTAGTAACAAAGCGCCTAAAGATACAATTCAAAACTGTTTTTTTGCTAAGTTGTCTGTTACGTGTAGACACAACACTGGTTCATCCCTTGAGTTAGGTGCCTTTTTTCATGCTTGAATACTTGATAGGTCAATGTTAAGTGAGTTAGCAAACAAAAGAAACATTCCTCTGAAAATGGTCAAGTACAAGGACTGGACTGAAATGAGTGAAAAAGCAGCCAATGTCCAAAGAAAAACTTTGAAAGACCTTCAGAAAGCCTATTGCTCAAGAGCACTTTTAAAAGATTACAAGAAAGTCTGGCTCCTTGGAAGCAAAATATAAAGAAATGAAGTGGCTCAAGATTTTTGCACAGTACTATAAATAATTCAGAATGTCAAATTAAACCCCAAGCAGCAATTTCCAGGCCTGCAAAAATAAAACCAATGTGGAAGTGCAAAAAACTGCAGTTCCTCCAATGTCCACTTGAGGCTGGATCCAAAAGCAAATCAGGCTGTCTGCCAGGTTTTACCTCCCCTAATTCCACTCACTGAACTGGCTGTGTCCATCTTCTACAGTTAGTTTATGATTGCAATGAGTCTAGCAACTAAATTACTATCCTAGAAAGCTAAAAGTCCTCATATACATATACATACAGAGCACATGACAGTTCATTGGGGAAAAGTGGATCTCCACATTGAAAAGTCTCAGCCTGGTGTAGAGGAGGTGTTGATTTTTACTGTAACCAGCAGAAACCCAGAGAAGACCTGTTAAGACGAGTCCAGGGCCAAACACAGCTTGTTAATATAGGATGGAGAGACAGTTGGGGAGTCTGTCTTTTTTATGATGGCTGAAAAAAAAAACAGATACATTTCCAACCAAAGCAGGATTCTAGGTTATGTGGTCTAGCCACAGAAGAAATGGACCCAGGAGGCTTCCGTAGCTGGAGCGCTGGTGTGGAGAGAACACAGGGTCTTGTCCAAAAATGGCACAAGTGCATGCACGCACATACACACAATGTGATGCTTTCCCGGCAAACGACAGTCATCTTGGTGGAAAAACATGGTAACCGATGCATTAAAGCTTGGGACTTTGAGGGATTGCAGAAACACAGTGGCATAAAGGACAGGCAGACCAGGGGGAAACACACCACACAATATCCAGAAAGCGGAGGAGTTTCTTAGGACTGATGGGTCAGTGCAGCAGCATGCACCCACAGACTGTTAGAGGAGAGTCTAACTAATATGAGACAGGCTGTAAGCTAGTGTATATGTGCATGTTATTGGGAAACTTGTACATATGATAATGCTAGTGTGTTGACCATCAAAGCTAGACCTACCCAATAATTACAGTGATTTGAAACAGTGTAGGCCACAGCGTCTTTCACCAAAAGTAGAAGGACCTTGCTCCTAATAAACAACTTTTATAAAAACAAGATGCCTTTAAAAGCAGAACCGGAAAACAGCTCAGCAACACAAAAGCCTCCCCAAACTGAACCAACTCTGCCTTTCAAGTCATGGGTCTGTTGCCATGAAACACCAAACAATGCACTTCTAACCCCATTCCTATTGAGCCTCTTTCCCCATTTCGAGCCATAGGTCTCTCCTCATTAAGTGAACCATACAAATGTTCAGAGCTCCTGGCACATCTTCACGTTTGTCAGGGTGAGACAGGACTTTTATTGCGCACAGTTCCAGCACCCTGCAAGTTTACGGGGTGAGTGAGCCACAGCTTTCACTGCTCAATCGAAACTAATTCCCCAAAGTCTAAAAGTTAATCCAGCTCTGGGCTTACCAGGAGCAGCACAGCCAAATAAAGGCTCAAGATGACGACAGTAAACCAGCCTTTTGGCTTCGTGATCTCAACTTGTGAGTTCCTGATGAGCTGGCAGGCTGGAGAAGTAACACTGACTGTCTTATTAATGCTTAAAGCATTCTGACAGAGCCTTTTGTTACTTACTTAAACCACACTCCCTGCAACAAACTAATGGAAGTCTAAAAGCCATTAGGTTAGAGGGCTTAGCCAACACAAACCAAGCACACAGGCTATGAAAGAGCAGCTAAGGGTAATCAATATATCTCCCCTCCTCCTCCTCCTGCTGCTTTCCTCCTCCAGTGTTAAAGCTAAATGTCATAGCATCATCTATGGCTGCTGGCAAGTAAAGGAGACACTGGTTTAGATCAGAGGAAAACCAGGGATGGAGGGCAAGCACCTGCAGAATGGGCAGATCAGATATGTCCATTAATACTGTTGCAAGTTAATTGCTTTTCGCTCTAGGCTCTTCTGCATTCTGGTTTGCACTTTGGCATGCTTTCACCAGCTAGAAATCAAAACAGAGAGGAGCTTTATTGTTAGTAAGGGGCATGTGACAGCAGTCTGTTGTCATTTTACCAGAGAGACATGGCAGGGACGAGCCAGCTGGGGTGTTTCTCTTTAACAGGCCTCTGCAGTGGCTGGCATGAAAAGAAAGCCTGAGAGCTGGAGACGGATGGCAGAACCAAAACTTCAAAGACCTCTTCTCTCTCCCCCTAGATGTGCTGTGTAAGTCTGAAAGAGAACCTGCTAGTTCACTTTAGCACAAAGACATGCACACACACACACTCACACACTGTCTGTCAAGCACACACACCTGGGATTATCAAGATACCCAACAGACGTTTCCTGATTCCTTTTAAAAACAAAAACAGTAGTATGTTACATTATGAAAATACACGATTTAGACACACTCATGCACGGCCGCACAGACACAGTAATAATTCGCCTCATACCAGACAGGTATTTGCCGCAGGCCCACACTAACGTAGCATAAACTGCAAGGTAAATTTTGCTCTGTGTGGTGCTAAGGTCGGGGTGTGGCTGCTGACAGAGCAAAGCCTTTTATGTCTAATAGTTTTTTCCCCGTCACAGACAAAATAAAACAGGCCACTATTGTAGTCTTATAAAGAGACTAAACAACACAGACAAAAGCCGCTTGAGGCAGTAAAGCTGACGTCACAAGGTGTCTTTCAAGTACTGAGGAGGGCTCATTGCCTCCTTTTTCTCTTTAAAAACACACCTCCT
>VUQI01055725.1:0-10661 GCA_015106735.1 Paratilapia polleni | reverse complement strand
TTCCCATCTTGCTGTTAATTTTATGCACCTTCTCCTCACAGTGTCACAGTTTTGAAGAAAACGGCTGCAGTGGCTTGTGGAAACCAATCATCTGTGTGAAACTAACTTTTAATTTAAAGAATTTAAAGTTCACTTGCGTCGCGTCACGACCCCGACCTGAAATAGAAATGCTGGAAGAGTTACGACCATCTTATCTCATTCGTACCTCAGTCTGAACATTTGCTTTCTCTGCAAACCACATTTTTAGTTCAGAGCTGTTAGTTTACAGGCTTTTGAGCTGAATGTGTCCGTGTTGAATTAGGCCTGTTAGTGGTTCGTGTTGGGGTGCAGACAGTGTACATAATTTACTGGTGTATTGCAGATTTTATTTCTTGACAGGATAGTATTTTTTTTTTTCTTGAACTCTTTAGAGCTTGAGAAACTGTATTAAATGTAGATATGTCGATAACATTAATACCCAATTGAGTTTTCATTTGTCCCCATTAAACCATGAACTTTGAGGTTGGTTGTTGTGGTGTTTATGACAATAGATGATCATTAAAGAGCAACTCTACTGGTCATTAAAAAAAATGAAAATATAAAAATTCATTAAAAACCACAAAGAAAAAAATACATCTTTTCAATACAATTTATGGCATTAATCCCACAATAAATGCTGATTTGGTGAATCTTATATTTAGTTTTTATTCTTTAAGTCATTACTGTGTTTTTGTGTCTCTATGACTCAGTAGTGGTGTAGGTTTTCTCGAGACCACCGTTCTTTAATGCTTATTAAGGATGTTTACATTTTCTTCCTGCCATATTGCACAATTTTCACATTTTTGCACTTCAGACAGCAGCTGTCTAAGCTCTCACTACCTCTTGAAATTGTGAAATGTGCATTAAAACATGCATAATTTGTAAAGCTGAGCCTGATAAGTAATTCATCCATTTTCTCCTGCTTATCTGGGTTCTGGTCACATGGGCAGCAGACATGCCCAGATCTTCCTAGTTGGTAAAATATTTATTTAATATGCTTTAGAGGTTAGTGGCTCCATAGTGTAGTGGTTAACACATTCACCAAACATGCAAAGGATCCCTGGTGGTGACCCTTTGTGAATAAGGGAACAGCTGAAAGGACAATGTACTTTGCTGGTTAACTGAAGTCCTACAAGCAAGTCTCACCACTCAGCAGCTATCTTGGTTGCACATCCATCCAGGACCTTATTTGGCATTTCAGTACATGACCTCACTACAGCATCTCCTTAGGAGTTTAATAGAAAGGGGAGTGTCTGAATTTTTGACAGTACTGAAATTCCATCATTTCATTGGGATTTCTAAGTACCATAAAAACATGTTATTGCCTAAGGCTACAAGTGAATTTTTTCAACTGTAAAATTCCCTGCCCTGTCACAGTTCTTGAACAAAACTAAATCAAAATTACACTATTTTCAGAATAAGAGCTGATATATCATTATTAAAATTCAACACATACATAAGTATTATTAATTCTATTTGTTTTTGTGTCAGTTGGGCTGCATTGTGTGACTGCATGAATGGACTGAAAGGGTGAATATACAGTGCTTAACAAATTTATTAGACCACCTGTCATAAAAATGAGAAAGACCATCCAGTATCATGAAGTGCTTTAATGCGGACTCCTTCCTTTTCAGCGAGTTCTCGACGTTTTACCGTTCTGAACAGGAGTGAGGAATTTCAAACTGAATTCACGTTTTTATACCCAAATTTGAGCCGGCACACTGGACTTCTCTGAGAAGTCAGAAATTAATCAAGCGTAACATCCAGCCACTAAAACAAATTTTTCTGTTCAGGAATGCAAGTAAATAACTGTAATTTGGCATCTTAGTCAAGAAATAATAATGTGCTTTACTATTTTCTTAAGCTTTTTTGTAAAACAGTAAATTAAAAAATTGGGTAACAACAATAATTATATGTTAAAAATATCATTTCGATTATATGGTGCATGGATTAACCATTACAGAAACATAAAAGATTATTTTGGTAATGACCAATACTGTTAATTTAGGGCAGCTCTGGCGTAAACCTTACACTGGGTGGTGGTCTAATAGATTTGTTAAGCATTGTATGCTTATTGCAGGAGTTCCTGTAATTTTATCCACTCTGTCCCCATTCCTAGAAACATATTGCTCTAATGTAATCTAACCTATTTAAAGGGTAAGCAGGGACTGTGTGTCTCACAGTCTGTGTGCTGGGAGCAGTACATACCACATATCTTTTTTTGTGTGACTGAACTGACTCCTTGAAAGAATCCTGTAGTGGCTACAAAAAAAAGTGAAGTGACCTCACATCTAACTTCATGCTAGAGGCTCCAATATAAACACTGCAGGCTGGTTGATGGTGATACGGACCGAAATAGATGAAATGATGTGAGCGTGCCTCAGTCACATGGACAGACAGTGTCACTCAGACCTCACACACCAGGCCTATTGTCAGATCATCCTTGAAAGAGCTGACATCAGGGCCTGTGCAAGGAGGGGAGAGGACTGGGCACAGGTCAGTGTTGAGTGGGACTGAGTTAGAAACAGAGGACATCAACAACACAACATCAAAATGGTAAGAAAAGCTGTTTCCCGCTGTAATTTTTCCACACACTTTGTTGTGATTTGATAATTCAATCACTGATATTGCTCTGGGGTTGCTGTCAGATGCCTGATCATGTGTTGCAGAGTGTCAGCGCTGTGAAGTTTGCCGCGATTCTGCTGGGTGTCATATTGCATTTGACTTTCTCTTCATCCACACAAGGTATGAAATTAAAAGCTACATTTTATAGGCAAAAATTGTCATTTCACCAGAGTTTGTACACAAAATTCGCTGTCAGAGGTAGATCAAATTATTTATACCTTTTAATCATATCCAGAGTGTTCATATACAAAGAAGCAACGTCAGTTTTTAATAAAAATAAATAAATAAATAAATGTTTCTGGTAGTTTCTCACGAGCTTCCAGTACTCCCAGCATATTAATATTCTTTGGTTTCTGTGCTGTCTGTGCTTTCTTTAAAACCCACAAAAAAATCTTTATTATAATTCAAACCCAAGGATTAAGAACACCACCAAGCACTCCTGAACTGAGTTAGTGTTACTGTTTTGCTGGAAAGTGTGATGATGACCAAGCTGTGATTTGCAGGCCTTTCCCTTCTTATGCAAGAAATACTGTGGATCCATGAGTCCAGACAGTTACAGATTAGTCTCATCTCCCCATAAAACAGACTCCCAGATGTCCACAGGCGCATCCTATTTTGCCTTGCACATTTAAATGGACTTTTATGCTTTTTGGTTTCAAATTAAGTGTGCTGATGTTCCTGGGTATAAAGTCCTTACGTGTTCAGTGTTTTTATAATCTGTGCTTGCTGTATACAGTAGAATGTGTAGACTATACTTTTACTCTTTTTCAGGTCTTCTTTCAAGTCTCTGGCAGCAAAACATTTTCTTTCAGTTGTTTTCAGCCATTTATGAACAATTTTGTTGAAATTTGGAGTGTCTTCTATCTTTTTAAAACAATTGCCTAATAATAGTCTAATAACCTAATAATCTGGGCTAATGAGATAATTTACTTTTGAGATAGGCTGGATTTATACAGTCACTGGCCACTTTATTGGGTACACCTTGCTAGAACTGGGTTGGACCACCTTTCACCTTCAGAACTGTCTTAATTCTTCATGGCACAGATTCAACAAGGTGCTGAAAATTTTCTTCAGAGATTCTGGTCCATATTGACATGATAGCATCACACAGTTGCTGCAGATTTGTCCATGATGTGAATCTCCTGTTCCACCACATCCCAAAGGTGCTCGATTGGATGTAGATCTGGTGACTGTGGAGATTATTTGAGTGCATTGAACTCACTGTCATGTTCAAGAAACCAGTTTGAGATGACTTGAGCTTTGTGACATGGTGTGTTATCCTGCTGGAAGCAGCCATCAGAAGATGGGTACACTGTGGTCATAAAGGGATGGACATGGTCAGCAATAATACTCAGGTAGGCTGTGGTGTTTAAATGATGCTCAGTTGATACTAAGGGGCCCAAAGTTTGCCAAGAAAATATCCCCCACCCCATTACACCATCAGCAGTTTCCTGTTCTTAGCTGACAGGAGTGGCACCTGGTGTGGTCTTCTGCAGCTGTAGCCCATCTGCTTCAAGGTTCAATATGTTGTGCATTCAGAGATGCTCTTCTGCACACATTGGGTGTAATGAGTGTTTATTTGAGATATTGTTGCCTTCCTGTCAGCTTGAAGCAGTCTATCCATTCTCCTCTGACCTCTGACATCAACAGGGCATTTTCACCCAGAGAACTGCTGCTCACTGGATATTTCCTCTTTTTCGGGCCGTTCTCTGTAAACCCTAGAGATGGTTGTGTGGGAAAATCAGCAGTTTCTGAAATACTCAGACCAGCCAGTCTGGCACCAACAACCATGCTACATTCAAAGTCACATTTCTTCCCCATTCTGATGCTCAGTTTGAACTCCAGCAGGTCGTCTTGACCACGTCTATATGCCTAAATGTTCGGTGTTTGTGGCATGTGATAGGTTGGTTATATATTTGTATGGACGACTTTCCCTAATGAAGTGGGTGGTGGGTGTATATGCTGTTTATTTGAACTAATTCAGTGTTATAAAGCTTAATTGCATTAAGAATTTGGAAGCCTTGTGTACCAATAGGTAATTTAAAAACAGCAATAGAGAAAAAGACTAAAAAATATTACCTTACACTTGTCATTATAGATGTGATTAAGTCACTCAACTCATAGAAATTTGATTTATTTTTGAAGCATCTCATAATTAGAAAACCTTTACATGATTGTAACTGTAGATTTATCGTCTTATTAACTGCAGTGGGTCTGAGCGACAAAGTTCTGGTCTTCCCTTATGAGACGGACTTCAGCTACGCGGCCCTGATTCCGCAGAAGGAGATGGGGCTGAGGGCCTTCACCCTCTGCATGCGTGTGGCCACTGAGCTGCCGGAGGAACGACAGATCATCCTGTTCGCCTATCGCACAGCGGACTACGATGAACTCAACGTGTGGCGCGAAAAGGACGGGCGCGTCTCCTTTTACATGAGCGGCGATGGCGCCTCCTTTCACCTGCCTCCACTCACCACCTTCCGCACCAGCCTCTGCCTCACCTGGGAGTCTCGCACCGGCCTCGCCGCTTTTTGGGTGGACGGGAAGCGTAGCACCTACCAGGTCTACAAAGCCGGTCACACCATCCGTCCAAAGGGCACCGTCCTCCTGGGGCAAGACCCAGACAAACACCTGGGGGGCTTGGAGGCCACGCAGAGCTTTGTGGGGGAACTGACTGATATGAACATGTGGGACTTTGTGCTTTCCAGGAGCATGATCCAGGCCTGGCATTATGGACACAAAGTCCCCAAGGGGAATATCTTCGACTGGGCCACCATCGAGTATGAGCTCACCGGGAACGTGATGGTGGTGGATGATGACTGACTCTATGTGAAGTCCAGTGCAAGAACGGACCAGGCTTTGGAGGTCAGTGTGGGACTTGTATGTGCTCCTTTCCTTCTTAGATTTGGTGTTTCGTTTTATGACCCTTTAACTGTTCTGACATGAAGTCCACAACTTTCCATCTGTAATGTTACATGAAAAAAACCTCTTGATGACTCCAGTATGTTGGTTCACTTCATCAACTTCACTCAAGCCTTTGCTAAATGGTAACTCAGTCTAGGATGAATATTTTTGTTCTAATTTCTGCATTTCATAGCCCAGTAAAGTCCTCTGTATCTCAAATCTTCTGCCTTTTGATTTTTTTTTTTTTTTAATGAGAACATACAGGTAAATATAAAGCACAAGAGTTGATGTTGCCAGATATGTCCATAGGGTGGCACTCTGTGCTAGCTGACAATATACAGCAACCTGTCTAAAATTAAGCATCAGCTATGTGATCAGGCACCAACAATGTACTGATTTTTTTTTTAATTACCACAATCCAGATTAATTTAAGTGCGTCAAAATGTTACATGTGCTTGCATCTCTAGACAATAAGTGTCAAATAACTAAGACACCAGCTTACACCATAATGCTTTCAGCAGCCATTAGTAATAAGGAATTTAAATTGAAAACTGCTGTGCAACTTCCAGTTAGACAATTATTTACAAGTAATTAATAAATACATTTAAAATGTATTTGCCAGAATTAAGCGTGTTGTAACAAAAGCACATTTGTCAGTCAGTAATATTGAGGATAAAAATGTGAAGGAGATATTTAAACAGCAGGCAGAGGCAGGTATTATTCCTGCAGGAGACTAAATGATTTAAACTGCACCGAGAGACAAATAGCAGTCATTGTGTTTGAAATCCATTGCCGTTACGTTGCCTTTGGTTAGCGCACTCACTCATGAATTTTCCATGTTTCTACTGATGTAAGAGCGCTTTTGGGTCTGAAATATAATCTTGCCATGTGCATAACTAATAATGTTTGTTATTAAAGAGAGTGTTCCATCTTTGAACTCTCGCAGCTTCCTTTTCATAATCGTCTACTTTTTCCACACATTTTAAAGAGTTTTTAACTTGTGTATGTGATCCAAAAGAGGATTTGTTTTGCACCCTTTCCACCTGAATTACACCTGCTGATGGAGGAAGGGGAAATTACATCTCTGTAGAAATTATGTGTTAAGTAATGCTTCCAGTTTTTATGGAAATCATCTCAAAGTTCCTTCATAATCAGTGTGTTACCAAGAAAGCAGTCTGTAATTTTCACTGACCTCTGTGGTAAAATGTCAATTTTTAAACTCTAACTCTTCAGCTTGAAAAATAAGCTTTAAGTGAGCTTCCCACAAATGCTTTGTTTCCGTGTTTCCTGTTTTCTCTAGTGTTCTTTATCAAACCACGGCAAACAAACATAAGACATGGGTTACTTGCAGAAATCAAGTCATATGGAGTTGCTTCAGTAACAAAGGCCCCTCAAAATAAGCTAAAGGTCAGATCTTCTCCATCCAAGTGTAACACAGTAACCCTGAGTTCCAGCGTGCTGTCTCCGTTCAGCTCTGTGCGCTCACCCTGCCTGCCTGCACCACCATCGTGACCTCCTTGCAGAGACGACGGAGAAGTTTCCAGCACTCAGCCCCATGCAGGCTTCCTTGAGGGTGGGAAAGTGGTGCGTTTCGAGTGTGTATGTGTGTGTGTGTGTATGTTTATTCTGACCAAATCAGCCGTCGGCTCTCTCGCAGCAGCTAAATAAGGAGAAGGCAGGGCCAATGAGTTCTGACTGCGGGTCAGCAGCCAAATGTTCCACCTTCTTGGATGTTGCAATGCATCAATCGCAGTGCCCACTCACTGTGTGGTAACACCTTTGTGGACCATCTGCCCAAGCCGGGCTTCTCAGCCCTCTGGTACGCACACACACACACACACAGACACAGACACACACACATAAAAAAAAGCCTGTTATTTCCATATTTTTGCATCTCTACCCAAGAGGGATACTAATTCTTTATACACACTCATAAATAATAGTCTAACAATATCTAGTCCTCATAGTTTTTCATTAATAGTTTTGGTTTAAAAACAATGAGAAGTTGCAGTATGGCAGTGATATGACACGTAATAGAGACAGATGAACAGTTCTGCAGCCACTAAGTGCTGGAAATAACATTTGTCTTTTTAATTTATCTCTAAATTCATGACATTTTTTCTTTATTTGCAGACAAGATAACATTTAGGAACCATGCACTCCTATTTGTGCAACAAAGAAAGACTTTTAAGTACAAAATCAGTGGCCTCCCCACAGAGTGGATAATTATTCCCTGTGTCTCTGTGCTGCACATGTAATCCAACTGAACAAACAGTTGCAGGGCTCCTTGTCCTGCTTGCGGACAGCGCTGCCACTGCGGGCCCATGAGATCTGCATATTGGCCCATGGTGGTGTAAGCTGTCGGAGGCGAGGCGGTGCCACTGAGTGTATGATCATGCGTGTGGAGCTGGTGAAAATGTTTTCCACACGAGAGGAGATAGACGGCAAGAGGGAGCCCCGTGTGAGCCGGCGAGGGGAGACAGAAGGAGGGCCGTTCTGGCTTCCTTCGAGCAACTCCAAATAGATTTCCAGGCAAAACATATTTGCATACGCAAGACAGTGCTACGAGCTATCTGAGTGAGCTGTGGCATGTGTGCATTGAACAGATGGATAATTTTTTTAGAGCTTTCTTGCAGAAATTTCAGCCCATTAAATTGAGATCTTGGGCATTATTCAGTCTGCTTTTTTTTTTCATAAGGCACAGAAAGAATTATCTTGCTTTGTTTAACAGAGTTAGTACATGAAATATGAATCAAAAATATGTGATTAAAATCTACATATTTTAAACACCAGCTTAGAAATTCATTCACTGACAAAAGCATTGACATATCTGAAGGTCTAGCAGAGGACATTGAGGACTGTCCGCTTCTGCAAACACTTCTGTCACCACAAACTTCACTGAACTGCAAAAAAAAAAAAAACACCTTCCAAAAGGAGTGCAATGTGCTGCTTGCTGTATGCCACAATAAAGGTAGAAAAGATGTGTCTTATTGTGTTTTAACTCTTGACTTTTATAAAATCTTGCGACTTTCAAATCTATTCCCAAAAGCCCGATGTGGGGGTTGAAGATGTGACCTGATTGTCAAGCTACTCTTTCACTCTCCTGCCTTCTTTCTTTCTCTCTCTCTCTCTCTTAGAGGTTGTAATCTGCCAGTATGGTCGCTAAGTCCTCCCCCTCTGGGCTGTATGAAAAATTCACCAGGCCTCCCCATTAGAGTCAGTCTGAATCAGGGAGCAGGCGTTACAGTGGCCACTCACATGACACTTTTATTACTCGGCATTTAGCAACGCAAATGTTGTGTTTATAAAATACAAAATCACAGCAGAGGCCTTTTTTTTTTTTTTTAGTTGAGCCAAGCATGTTCTATATGATTAGTGATCACCGGTGAATTGTAAAAAGCAGATGGACTGGTATACGCTTCCCAGTGCAGGATTTTCACACTGATGGTGCGAGACCTGACCTTTTCTGGGAGTGAGTGTGAGAGCAGTTGGCTGTGTCCGGTGTGATATCTCCAGGCGGGACACCTAACACCGTATGGTCTACCTCTGAGCATACTGCACATCCTCTGTCACTGTGCATGGGGGGGGGCACATGACAATAGTCCTATAATAATATGTTCAGGCATGGTGTCAGAGGGGTTGATTCAACTATTTCTTATAAAGGCCATAATGTCACTGCATTACATTTAGGGGTAAAACTTTTAAAAATCAAAGGGAAATTACACTAAATTTACACATAAAGTCAGCTCATCACTAATGAGGACGACCATAGAGTATGTGAAATTCAAATTTTTGCTTATAAATAAAGGGAACTGTCAAATGCAGAAAAATGAGAACATGTATGCTGATTATTATTTGCATAAATACACAGTGCTGATCTAAAAATAAGCTCAGATCAGCCACTTCTCTGGGCTCAGCTCTCACATTTTTCATGCATTTAACTTTCCTTTGTGACACATTTGGGACCCTATTGCCACAGTTTTTTATGAAAAGACTTCAAATGAGACTCTAATCTAAGAGACACAATTTAAGTGCATCATGGGAAATGTGGACTCCAAAGTTTTGCGGGGTCGTTCACAATAAGGATTAAAACTTATCTCATATTTCAGCATCTGCCGGTTGATTTTGAAATCTGTCTTGAGCATCTTCTCCAAATTTTAAAGAAAGGTAACTTAAATTCCCTTAAAGTACGTCTTCAATTGATTTCATTTTCATTTTGATAACTTTGATTATTTAAATACTTCATTATGAAAAATAGCCAAAGATTCACTGGTTTCAGTGTCTGAAATGTGAGAATTTGCCTCCTATATTTATGACACTTTTATCCTTGCAAACAGTTTAAATCTTCAGGATTTTGGCAGGTTAAAGATGCTACTTTAGCCTCTGCTAAATTTTTAGACATTTTTTTAATAACACATGACAAAATAATGAAAAAAATAAGCACCATGTTAGCTAATAAAATGTGATCATTAGTAGAATCACATTGTTTAGGTTTCTTTGATTTTTTTTTAATGTAGAGCTTATCCATATTAGATTCACAAGAGAGCAGCACAGTCATTAGTGGTGTGCCTTGGCTGATAACACTAACACTATATAGCTTACTGTATCAGTATATTTAACAGCAATATTCAGTCACCATTTAAAGCATTCCTCTACATCTGTCCACAGCAACACATTTAACTGTTCCTGTCTACTCCACCCCAAAGGAAAGCAGCATCAGAGAGCAGAGGAGCGCGAGAGGCTCTGTGGTTGAATGCGTTGTGGCTTTTAGCTGTGAATTCCCCTCCGTCGCCTCTGGGCTGGCCTCTGCTGTGAACATATGAGCCGTGCCACAGCGTGTGGCACTGGGAGATGGTCCAGGGCCTCCTGATTAAATATTACAGCCCTCTAAATGGATGGAGATTAGCCTCTGTGGGAATGTTAGGGCTTAATTTACCCCCCGGCCAGATGTGTGTATGTATGTGTGTGCGCCTGTGTGTGTCTTTGTAGATGTGAAAGGCAGAGAGGGTAGGGGCTGCTGTGCATGTGCCCTGGTGTAACGAGCAGGTCATTGGAGGATGTTCTGTGGTTTCACAGTGAGCAGGTATGTGATGTGAGCAGCTTAATGGGATAAATAA
>VUQI01055723.1:0-16045 GCA_015106735.1 Paratilapia polleni | reverse complement strand
GTTTTAAGCCTAATCTTAAAAGTAGAGAGGGTGTCTGTCTCCCGAATCCAAACTGGGAGCTGGTTCCATAGGAGAGGGGCCTGAAAGCTGAAGGCTCTGCCTCCCATTCTACTTTTAAATACCCTAGGAACCACAAGTAAGCCTGCAGTCTGAGAGCCAAGTGCTCTATTGGGATAGTATGGTACTATGAGGTCTTTAAGATATGATGGGGCCTGATTTTTTAAGACTTTGTAAGTGAGGAGAAGGATTTTAAATTCAATTCTGGATTTAACTGGTAGCCAATGAAGAGAAGCTAATATGGGAGAAATGTGGTCTCTCTTTCTAGTCCCCGTCAGTACTCTCGCTGCAGCATTCTGGATTAATTGATTGATTGATCAATCAGTGGTATCCTGCGCTCTCATCGGTAGTCACTTTAATTGCTCGCATGGAAGTTGAGAAAGGTTTATCTTGGGTCTCTCCCCCTTTGGTTATTTTACCCGTAGTCACTCGAAGTCACCATATACAGTATCATTCACTTTCTATGGTCTCTGGCTGCCACATCACTTCCAGTGTGTATGCAGCCTGTGAAACCACCTTAGAACCACCGGCAGTAACTCAAAGTTCCATATGTCTTTTTGATTTTTAATATTCCTCACATCACATTTTTTTTTCTCCCTCCCTATTGCATTTATCCCTATTTTGTCCTTAAGTGTCTTAATCTAAGTATCCTGAATTGATGTTCTTCTTCTTTTGGCTGCTCCCTTTAGGGTGCTCCAACAGGGGATCATCTGCCTCCATCTCACAATATCCCTAGCATCCTCCTCTGTCACACCAACCCACTGCATGTCCTCCTTCACTACATCCATGAATATTCTCTGTGGTCTTCCTCTTTTCCTCCTGCCTTGAAGCTCCATATTCAACATCTTTTATCCAATATATCCACTGTCCCTCCTCTGCACATGTCCAAACCATCTCAGCCTTGCCTCTCTAACTTTGTCTCCAAACCACTCAACCTGAGCTATCCCTCTGATATACTTATTTCTAATCTTGTCCATTCTGGTCACTCCCAATGAAAATCTTAGCATCTTCAGCTCTGCCACCTCCAGCTCAGCCTCCTGTCTTTTTGTTAGCGCTACCGTCTCCAAACCACACATCATCGCAGGTCTCACTACCATCTTGTAAACCTTCGCTTTCACTCTTCCTGCTATCGTTCTGTCACAAATCACCTCGACACTTATATCCACCCACTCCACCCAGCCTGTACTGTCTTCTTCACCTCTCTTGTGCACTGTCCATTGCTTTGGCGGGTGGACCTCTGGTATTTAAACTGAACTACCTTCACTACTTCTACTCCTTGCAGCTTCCCTGTTACACCTGTCTCCCTTACAGGTACACACGTATTCTGTCTTGCTTCTACTGACTTTCATTCCTCTTCTCTCCAGAGCAGCTCCTCAAAGTTCTCCTTCCACCTTCTCAACAGTGGTTTAAAGTGTATTTATAACACTAAATTTTGTTATTCCCTTACAGGTAATATGTTAATTTATATAATTTATAGTGTTATTTTATGACATAGAGTGTATTTATGACAACTGTGACACATTCAGTGTTATTTTTTTTAAATAACAAACAAATTCCAAGCACCATAGAACTTAATATGCACAAAGAAAATAATGGTACAATATAAACGCTATCATCTCCACCAAAGGCACTTTGCAAGTCAAAGGGCTTATAAATTTTGCTTTGCTTTGATCACATCTTTCTCACTACTTGCAAACACTTGGTAGGTGTGAAAGTGCTCATTTAAATGGCTTGTTCACTATAAAGTAGCTCACACTGTTGACTAAAAGTATCTTTTTTATTTTGTAAAATGTAGGCATTTCATGTTCTGTGCCAATGCAAATGACTAGTCCAGCTCTGTACCATATCCCACTGATAGTAACCCAGTTAGTAGAGAAGATGTCTTTCACTACAGTAGGCAGGGCTTGGGAAGTCACTTCACTATTTTCCTCATCACCCACATTAAATGATATGTGACAAGTCTTCATATCTGTCTGTTTTTGATGCACGTGGTTCTGCAAGCAGATTACAAATGTAAGAATTGTGACAGATACATTTTATTGTTTCCAAAATCAGAATGTAAAAAAACAAACAAAAAAACACAACAAAAAAACAAAAACGCATCTTTCATTGGGACTTGATTAGATATACCTGTGTTTGTATTTCACCTTTCATCAAATTGAACTCATAACATTTTTTTCCACTGGCTCCACAATCCTCAATTTCTTGCTGAAATATTTATTTTTTTTAGTTTCAGTATTAAAGCTTACAAATAGGTTTTCAAAATTCTCAATACCTTTTTCCAATGTAGATCTTAAAATGTTATCTTTTTGCACAGCAAGTAGTATTTCATGCTTTACCAAATTCTTCCAAATCACTAACAATTGCTTAAACTCCACTTGCCATACCACCACCATGGAGTTTGGCAATAATTGTACAAATATCTTTAGTATTTTCTTTAATCCTTTGATCTGATCTGTTGTTGTCAAAACACCCAGCCTCAGGGCTCTGCATGACACTTGTTCCAGCAACTTCTGTAGTATCTGGGAAACTGTGAAAATTAGCCTGAAATGACTCTGAGGTTTCTGCATCACCACTTTGAAAAGAATTCTTATCATACACACTAGTTAAATGTTTTTTTTTTAACCTGAAAATATTGTAAACTGATGCGTACAATGATCTTGTGCACAAACTTAAACTTAACTTAAACCTGGTGTGTGGATAAAAACTGTTGCCAATTCGTAAATGAGTTATCAGAGATAACTGGTAACATGCACTGTTTGACAAATGAAACATTTAAATATCTTTAAATCTCACTGAAAATTTTTAACCGTAACTCATGAACTCTTGAAGACTCATCTGTTGTGGTAACATCAATGTTGTAGACTGCACAAAAGTGTAGAGATGGACCAGGAAGTCATCCTAAGACAAGTTGAACACATAGTGGGATTTAAACAGTTCATCAAAAGCACCCAGTGAGCTGGTGGCTTGGCAGTTGATGAGCTGTTTCTTGATGGCGATGTAGAAGGTACCAGTCATGTTCTTAGCTCCTCTTTCTCACAGGTGTTCACTGATGCTGCAGCCTGACTAAAAAAACAAAATTAAATGAAACATAACATAAAGTGATGGCTCAAATTCTAATTCTTGCTGTTCTATGTGGGTGTAATTGACTTTGTAAACTGCCCCTGTGTTTTGAGATCATGTGCTTCAGGTCATTTGTCCCAAAGAACTGTGAGATACAGACCTGTAATTAGCCATTCACTTGGAAGGAACACACTTTAAAGCAGCACATGGGGAGGAAAAGCTAGAAAGTCCTTATAGCTGAAAATTGTCTTGTGGGATTTTAAGCCAAGCCAAGCCAACTTTATTTATAAATCACTTGAAAAACAGCAACCACTGACCAAACTGCTGAACACAAGAATAAAAATACAGATTTTAACAGATGAGACACATAATGTACCTTGTGAAAGTGCACCATTTTGTCCACTACATCACTGGAACTTATTTTGGTCCTCCTCTTCCATCTAGCTGGAGAAGAAACAGCAGAGAAGCCATGTCACTGTCCCAGTCTATCAGGAGGAATAACAAGGCAGTCATTAATGTCTAATAGAAATGCTCAGTGTAAATTAGTTGTTTGTAATATAAAGCATGTGAAGTAGGTTACCATTTTCATCGTTCTCTGTGAGTTTCTCAGCAGCTTTTAGAAGTTACCACAGCCCAGCTGACTGAGTCAATAGTTTCAGCACCAAACAGTAGCAGGAAGTCTTGATTCAGCTGTTGATCATACACACAAGCATATACATCAAGCAAGCGCTCAGTGTATTGTTAATGGTGGGCTGAGTAATTTCTAACCATATTAAAGTGGGGTGCATTCACATAAAATCTTAAGATTCTGTTTTAAAGATGGAAATTATATTATCTGGAACTTTCTTAAACCACTGTAAATCAGAATAAAGATCTTGGAAAAAAAAGAATACAGGAAGATCAACGAGTGCATCTTTTCCTGCTAGCATCCAACCACCAAAAACATTTTAAATAAAAGAGATGCACAGCTCACTAGTCCTTTGACATCCAAAAAGCATGGAAATGTTTTAAAGACATCTATGGATCTGTGTGGGTCATGCACTAGGTCCTGATGATGTTGAGACAAAATCTTCATCTTCTGAAACACACTTGCTTTGTCAGGAGGATGAACAAGAAATGAAATAGCCTCCCTGCAGTCATCTCCATCAAGCTGCTGAGGCAGTGTGGCTGCTGATCATCTGCGCTTTGGTCCTTGTACTTGAGGCACTGAGGCTTCCTTGGCTGGCCCTTTTATTGTTTTCCTGAACATGGTCTTGAGGCACCACACCAAATATCCAGTGCCTTTTTTCACACCTAGAAATGCTCCAGTTAAGTTTATATGAATCACAACATCATAAAATGATCTTAAAGAAAGTGGAGCATTGTGAAACAATCACTTATGTAATAGGTTTTCTATTGTCAAATTAATGTGCAATATCCTTATAACCCAATTCATTTCCAATCAGGGCACTTTCATTGACATGATTGTTGTTCTACATTGTTATAACCATCTCAATGAACAAGTTGAACTTGTTCAACTCCCCTTTTAAATTGTGGTTCGATGGCATTACATTTTAGCTCACCATCAAAGAAATAAAACCAAATATTACTTTTTAAAAGCAGCTGTAGCCATTACATCATGAAAACTAAACCCTTAAAGCTCAATTCTGTAAATCTGGTGCAGTGTTTTCTTAAGTAATACTGTTGTAAAACTTACATAGCCCTTTGTAGAAAAAGGATCCTTTAGTGAAGAAAGTGTAATAATTCCCAGGGCATACTTCTCCTTCTGCTTTCAGGAAGGAATCCTGCTATAGAGAAAAGAGTCAATCTCAAGTATGCATTAAAAACACCAGAAGTTATGTCATTACAAGAGTACAGCCCTTCATTAAATTCCTTTGTAATATTAACCTTTTTAAATCTTACCAATGTCTCTCAGTCATATCACTCACCAATATGTTGACTGCTGGTGTGGTGCCTCAGTGAATTTTCTGACTTGTACTCTTCAAGAACATCCTCTCCTCCGTGCTTCCTTAGCAAGGCCTTCTCTACCATCCACTTACATAAAAGGAAAAAAGTTTTCAGTGTTCACTTCAATCAAAACTAAGGGTGAAGTTCAGAGGAATGTCAAAAACAGCAGTGCTTCCAAAGGTAGAAATCTGGAAAAGGGGCAAATTATTAAAATTTTCTTTGACAAAGAGTTTGGAACAACTGCTTTGATTGGTGAGAATCTCAGTTTTGTTTTGTACTTTATTAATGATGTTAAGTCGAAATTATGAAAGACATTTTCTGTCCTCAATTACCTCTTTACTAGCCTCTAACTCAGAAACTTTTATTGTAGAACTATTCAAGTCTTCTTTGCTGGATCTATTTCTGCCTGTGGGAATACCCCATTCTCTTAGGTCACTGTCACTTGAAGAACGTGATATGGTATCTGTGAGGGAAGATGGTGTTGAATGATCTAAAGGAGAAAACTCTTTGAAATAGAGCATTTGATTAACTTAATTTTTTGTGGTTGTATCCAATTTACCAAGAGATTTTTAAGTAACACAAAAGTATTGAGATTACATTTTTAGTAATCCAATTGGTAACATTTATAATTGCAGTAACTATTATGTAATATGTATTCAGTAATGGAGGACATTGCATAAAGAAATGTCAATGTCAGCTGCATCAATCAGCCCAGACTTGTTTTTGAATATACATCAATAATATAAGATTTTATAATGACACCTACCTTAATTTGAAATGCTGTCATGTACTGTTAGGCATAAGTCTGGACTGGCCTCCAACAACTCAAGAAGGATGTCTCATCTACCACTGTGTCAGTTTCATCAAAAATGTCAAGTTAAGCTGCATCAGGAAGCCCGAACTTCTTTTTGACTATAGAAAGAATGAATGTAATCAGACAAAGTCACCTGAAGCAGGTCTTAGACAGCAGGGAATGAATGACTGATCATCCTGCATTTATCTTTAAAATTACTCTGAAATATTACAACTTTGAGTGGTCTCAAAGTGCTTTTAACTAGAAAGACTAGAAAAGTGCTACATGAATGCGGGTACATTATATTACATTTGCACCTGCAATGTGACAAAATAATCTAAAACTAAATTAGAATCCTGAGCTAACTGAGATTAAACTAGCTGAGATTATAACAGAGATCATAACAGGGGTTGGTGAAATTATAAAGGCATCTGAGCTGCCATTTCAGTGAGTGTGGGAAACACATGCACAAGCCCCACATATGCAAAGTTCCCTGCCACTGCTTTGAATGCACAGAGTAGTTTGCAATAAACATTTTTTCTCCAAAAACAAGTGCTGTAAAACCTTAAAAAATCCACTCTCACTGCTCTCTGAAACATTTGTCAAGTATTAATCATCCATTTATTGATGTCAGATAGGCTATTTATGTCATGGTCCTAGGTCTTGGACCCTGAGTTTTGAGTTTTTGTGAGTTTTAATTCTTCTTGGTTTTGAGAATTTTTCATTCCTTGTTTCTTTTGAATCTTAGGTTATCTTTTGGTCCTGGTTCTTTGTCCAATTTACTGTGTATAGAGTTGTGCTTTAACTTAGTGCCTTGTGTTTAGAAGTTTTGAATTCTTTATTTTTCTGATCCTCTTTATGATTATATTTCCAGTTTAGTTTTTGGGTTTCTAAGTTTTAGTTTGCTACCTTTTACAATCTAGTTTGTGGTTATAGTTATACTTTATATTTCATTCCCTGAGTTTCAGTGTATTCCTGCCTCCCGTGTTCCTCACGTCCTGTTGTTAAGTCTCCGTCTCTGTGTGACGTTCTCATGTTTCGGTTGCTTCCTGTTTTATTTTGATAGTCATTTGTCTTTTGTGCCTTGCTTTGAGTTTGACTTCCGATGTCTTGTTATTTTGATTCTGTTCTCCTGTGCCTTGGTTTCCCCAGCTGTGTTCTCTCTCCCTGATTACCTCATTTGGCTATTTAAACCCTCAGTCTGCTTGTGTTTGTTGTTGTGTCGTCCCTCATAGCTATGTGTGTCTGTGCCCTGTGTTTTCATAAGATTCCTGGTATTTGGATTCCCTGCAAATGTTTTGGACTTTTTGTTACCTTGTGCATTCAGCATTAAAGCTGGATTTTGAGTTTATTTCTTGTCTCCTGAGTCCTACATTTGGGTCCACAATCTCTCTGCTACACAGCCAATCCATGACAATTTATATATTTTAATTTCATCTGTTGTTCAAAATTTGATATATAAATGTATTATAGGGGAATTCTTGGCCTGGGTCAAAACTGACATGGACCATACTGTGAAGGCATGAAATATAAACAGTATGTCAGGGTTAATGACGAAAATTTTCTTTTCACTTTCTATTTTTCCTCTGAGTCAAGCTGGTCTTGTGTTATGCCTCTGTTACTGTTAGAAATCCAGAATAGAAGATCACCAGTTTCACTTGTTATGTTAAGGGCAGCAACACCCTCTTAAATGGAGAATACGCCACACATGAGTGCACTAAAATAACTGGTAGTGGCATAGAATGTATTTAAAAGATAGGCGTACACTATATTGCCAAAAGTATTCACTCACTCATCCAAATCATTGAATTCAGGTGTTCCAATCACTTCCACAGGTGTATAAAATCAAGCACCTAGCTTGACAAAGAGTTTGGAACAACCTGACGGTTGCCAGGAGAATGGTACTTGTCTGACTGCATTGTGCCAAGCGTAAAGTTTAGTGGAGGGGAGGGGGGGGTTATGGTGTGGGAGTTGAGCTAGGCCCTTTAGTTCCAGTGAAAGGAACTCTTAATGCTTCAGCATACCAAGACATTTTGGACAATTTCATGCTCCCAACTTTGTGGGAACAGTTTGGGGATGGCCCCTTCCTGTTCCAACATGACTGCGCACCAGTGCACAAAGCAAGGTTCATAAAGACATGGATGAGCGAGTTTGGTGTGGAAGAACTTGACTGGCCTGCACAGAGTCCTGACCTCAACCCGACAGAACACCTTTGGGATGAATTAGAGCGGAGACTGCGAGCCAGGGCTTCTCGTCTAACATCAGTGTCTGACCTCACAAATGCACTTCTGGAAGAATGGTCAGAAATTCCCATAAACACACTCCTAGACCTTGTGGAAAGCCTTCCCAGAAGAGTTGAAGCCATTATAGCTGCAAAGGGTGGGCCTACATCATATTAAACCCTGTGGATTAAAAATGGGATGTTACTCAAGTTCATATGTGTGTGAAGGCAGGCGAGCGAATACTTTTGGCAATATAGTGTATAAAGCGCTGTTGAAACACAACACTATCTGTTTCTTACTTGTTTCACATTTTGCCCTTTTTACCATCCATCCATCCATCCATCTTCTTAACCGCTTATCCAAGGGAGTCTATCCCAGCTGTCATAGGGCGAGAAGCGGGGTACACTCTGGACAGGTTGCCAGTCCAAAACAGTGCTAACACACAGGGACAAACCATTCACACTCACATTCATGCCTACAGCCAATTTTGAATCACTAATTAACCCAATGGCATGTCTTTGGACTGTGGGAGGAAGCAGGAAGCCATTTTTAAGCACTTCAATTAATTTGTTGCAGCTATAAATCTCATATTATTTCACAAGTGCTAACGTGCCATGTGCCTTGTTGTTACTGGTTCAGCTTGGATTCCTCTGTCATTGTGGAGGAAATGATATGATTTACTATTTGATTGTTTGCAATGCAAATGCTGAGACTTCTACAGAGTTAGGACATAAACTGATGAAGGGCTGGCAGCCTCTGTGTCATTCTCCACTGCTATGAAAACAGGCAAAATAAGGTTAACTGCTTATTATCTACACTTGAACAAATACAAAAAAGTTTTTTGAAATGAAAGTGCATTTTTTTGTAAGAGTATTGTCTAAACAACTGCAAATGTAGATACTACTTTCTGAAATTTTCTAAAATGGACACACAGTATCTTAGAATGGAAAGCCTTTTCTTTATTTTTCATTAGAGATTTAACCCATGGCCGACGCTCTGACTGATAAGACTGAGCAAACCAGTCTCCCTCAGCTCCATATCTCACCTGTTTCCTCACACAAGTCACCCATGGTCAGAGTCTGTAATGCGCCTCCATGCTGTATAAATACATACTGAGGTTTCCTGACACTTTTTCTCTACAAGACACTCTACAGAGCCTCACATATCCTGACCAGTGATAGCTTTGACAGATATGGAGAGATCAAGGCTGTTGAGGGAAACTTTGGCCTTGGTGAGAGTTTTAGAATGTCAATGTGTTGCAGGGAAAGACAGAAAAAAAGGCCATCACTAACAGAGAGACGGAGGCTGTTTGAAAGGACACTGTAATGCAAGTAAGTTACAGGGGCTCCCAAATGAAAAAAAAAATTAAAGAAATAAATCAAGACAGTCCTTGTTTTATTTAAAACAAGGTCTGTCTTCTGCCATTTTGTTCACCAGAGGAAGAATCATTTACCTCACTGCATTGTCCTTTAGTGAAACAATATCTGAGACAATATTTGAATTGCTGGAATTACCTTAAAACCAGTTATTGGGAAAATGTAACAGTGAGTGTCAAGATTTAATAATATTACAGGTGTAAAAAGCTGATTATATACCTCTTAGCTCTTCAGAGTTCTAATTAAGAGCAAGAAAGTTGACGAGATTGCTACAGCTCTCAATAGCGTAAAAGCTTCCTGTGCGTCTTAGAACTAATTCTAAAATGCTGCTGTAGTTCAATAAAGTGAAGAAAGGTTTAGAGCAAACATTTCTGATGTTGCTGTCATTAAACATCCCGACATCTTATGGCACGCAAGAAGCAATAATAAATATGTAGTGTTAACATGCAAAGTGATCTGGCATATTGTTACACCATTTCACCAACCATTGCTGTTAGACACCAAAACTACTTGGTTGAGTTTAGAAAAAGATCATGTTTGTGTTTGTGATGTGGTGTGAATAAATTTCATGTAAAATCTCTGACCTTTTCAAAATTTGATAAATGGAGCTTGATGCTTTAAATTTACACACAATGACATTAAGAGGTCCTAGTCATTTCAGGTATTTCTGTGACACCAGGCTGGCCATCAAAAGGCAATAGATACTCTCACTCTGATCTGAATGAAACAAGTGCACGTAAATAATGTAAATAACATTCGGCTGGACTATGTTGTCAGAAAAGCTAACAATGTTTCGGTAAACTCAGATAAACCTTGTTCCACCACGGAGGTTGACAGATTACTTCCTGTTACATATGAAACTCTGGCAGTCTGAATTTTCTCTTTTTGAACTGTCATTGGTAAAATGCTCCGTAATAGCATGCCATTCATTTATTTCACTCATGACAGATGTTAAGGTTAATAACTTCATCAAAAGGGGTCTTTAACCTAAATTTGGTCCTACTCATACACGCTGACTTATAGCACACAGTAATTATTATTCTGCTATACAAACTTTGTCCAAATGTTGCTTATTTTTATCTCATGTTTTTGGACTTTTTACAGCCTTTCCATTCTGCAGTATTTTGTATATTAGTTTATTCAGATTAGACTGCTCTAGGGCCACAAATAAATTATTCAGTAATTAAGTCTTATTGGAAAATACATGTAACAGAAAAGTCAAGCTGTAACAGTTAACTGGATAAATGGACACACCTTTAGTATTTCTTAAACCTTGGCTTTGATACTGTTGAGGAAAAATCATAAAAATCATACGTTCACATTGGACAACATGTTTGATGTTTCCTCGTTTGCTCTGTGTTTACATATTTGGAATGAACTAAATTATTAATATATTGTTAAAAAAAATGCTTCTTCATAGAGTGAAAGAGTCTAATCATAAAGGCAGCAAAATTGTTAAAAAGTCACTAAAGTTGAATGTTTATGAAATGTGCAGTTTATTTAATTTGATATGATTTGAGCTCATAATGTTTAATTAAATATAGCATCTATTAGCTTTCATTAACTGCCATAAAGTCAAAGCTAAAGTGAATATATCACATTTTAAAACTCTTTAACACACAGTTGTTTGGAAAGGGAAAACAAAAGACAAGTCCTTCTACAGCATGAACAGAGCAAATCCAGCTAACATAATGAGCTTGAAAGGGTTTCTTTACATTGAATCCCTTCACATTTCAGATGGCAGTGAAGTTTTTCATGAGGAGAGGGGAGAGTCGCAGAGTCACCTCATTACAGCAGGCTGTGTCACCGTGAAATTGAAGAGTCCGATTAGGCTTGTTTTTGTCGCTCTGCGCTGTGGCCAATTTTGTCATTCTTCGTGGTGTAATGCAATACATATCAAGCAAATTGTTTGTGTCCCCCATTGAAATATAGAGTAGCACCGCCAGGGCTCTGCAAAATGTTGGAGAAATATTAGGAATGGATCACAAGTTAATTCCCCCCGCTCCAATTTTCTGCTGAAGCGAAATGAAATTTGAATTTGCATGGCTTGGGCCACTGCCCCTGAAAGCCTGTGATTTGTTTACATGACAGGGCCTATTATTGAGGTTGTGCTTTGATGTAGGCATACAGTATGGTAATGTCTACCCCCCTAATCCCACCTCAGTCCTCATGGTGGAGGGCTGTATCATTTGTGATGTGATCTAAGCGGCTGAGACAAGGAGGAAGCAGTGAAGAAATCAGAAAGGGGAAGACATATTAATATGAAAATCAGAGGTTGGCTGCGTGCTCTAAAGTATATCTGAGAGCATGGGCGCATGCCTGTGCATGCAGTCACCTAACTGCAGTATGATGAGTGAAAGTATAAATAAAATATTTTCAGGAAAATAAGTTTTAGCACTTTAATAGGAAGAGGAGAGAAAACAACTTGCCACTGCATTAGTTAAGGGTAGAAACACCCACATAAACCTTTACACACTGGTACAGCATTAGAACTCAAGAAGCCACAACAACCTTGTCTGTTTCACTACTGGTAAAGCTTGATCATACAATAAATGTAGCAAGAGGAAATGTTGATGATTTTACTGGTAAAACGACTGATGCCCCTCCGGAGACAGCTTATGTTGATGTACTTTCTCTAGCAACCATATATTATTTACAAAGAAAGCCTAGGCCTTAATGAGCACTAATTAAACACTGGAGACTGGGAGATGACTGGCAGAAAACATCGCAGCATGTGACAGACATCTGGTGGAAGATAAGTGAGCGGGCGTTGGCAGAGCAGTGAAGAACCTTACGTTGGAAGCAGAGTAACGCTGGGGTCGTGTGAACCTGCACTTGAACCTGACTTTCAAACTCTGTCAATCAAGCTGGCTACAGCTGTCATGGTTCACAGGGCATGGGCTTAGAGGATTGGAAGAGAGTGTGTGTGTGTGTGTGTGTGTGTACTGTATGTAAGAGGCTGGATAAGAGCCAGTAAGTTTGTGTGCTTGTTTTGTGTGCAAGCATGTATGCAGTTTGTGTTGGCTTCTGTGGTTATGTGAAGGGCAAACTCACAATGTAGGCATTTACAGTGACAACAAGAGAGATTCCAGTCCATCATAAAAAAGAAAAACCTTGTCATGTGTTTGAGAGTTTACTCAGTGTTTTGAATTTATCTCCTTCCAGCTATTCACTTTGTCTGCTTTCACCAAAATTTTGTAAGATGTTGATATTTAAATAAAAAAAAAATTAAATATAAAAAAGAAATTACAAAATCCTTTTAAATTAAGCACCATCCATTTTGGCTATTTGCAATCCTCAGAATATTTATTTCAGAGACACTCTTCTATAACTCAATAGGACAACTAATACAATTTTTTATTACATGGGTAGTTAAAGGTAAAAGATCATTCAAGCCCCTTACCACACTGCCATGCTTAAATTTTTTTGTAGTGTGTATACCGGTAGGTCTGGATATGATTTAAATGCACCAGTAGTACACCATTTCTTCAAATCTTGGGCAATGGCTGATTAACAGCAGGGTCTGACACAGTCTTTTATCAGGGTAGAAAGTGAATGTGGGTTTTAGAAAATTTTCCTTCAGGAGGAAAAATATAAAACTGAACAGGCTAAGAACCCAGGAACAAAGCTGTTTATGCACAGTGTATGACTTTGTTTTCGTAGTAGTTTGAACATCATTCAGTTCTCAGTCCTGTTAAGGGTGACAACCTAGAGCACAACAGGCAGATACACAATATTATCAGCACAAATTTCTTCTTTGAAGTGTTATCACATTACCTATTGGCAGAGCAAAGGTGTTGTGCATTTCCCAAATTTGACACTCTGTGATGTTATGGACTTGCAAAAATTTACAAGTCAAGGTCAAACTACTGCCATTTGTTAGTAGCGCAGGCTTCAACTGCAGGATATGAGAGATGGATTGGACTAAGAGTCAAGAAAAAAATCCATAATGCTACTCAACATCATTTACAAACACTGATATAAACTGAGAAGCTTGAGAAAAAGATCTGCAAAGACAGTGAAAAGGCTATCCTATGGATAGAATGATATTCAAATGTCAGTTCTAGTTTAAATAAGGGAGGGAAATGTTTGGGCGCATTATACAGGAGATTACGTGGCATAACATTATTGCTGCTTTTTCTCCCATTCCTATGTGCGGCTCTTTGACACACAAACTGATAGATATCCTCTGGGTTTAGATCTTCTTTATGCGGTTCAGTGGGGTGTGGTGCCCATCATGTGAAGGCACAAGGGAAGAGCTACAAATTTAGACTCCTTTTAAGTGCAAGATACAGTTGAAATGTGCGATACACTACTTTTATATGCTCAGGATTCCCACCAGGGAAGGGAGATGCAGAGTTTTTCTGTGGCTTGTGGGGAACGTTCAGGGGGGTAAAATAACAGTAAAATGCTTCACACCTTATCTAAAACTATTATTCTTTTGTATCCAAATTGCCTTTGAGTAACTCCCATGTATACCTCAGAGGGAAGGTTCAGGATAAAATGTTTTTTGGTCTTTGAATTTCAGTTTGGTTTAACATTTGTCAGCATAAAAAGTCAGTGGGGGATAAAACATCTCTTTAATTTCTACAAGCCTGCAGTTATGTCAACATTAGATACTCTAACATTCTTACTTGTTACAAAGCAGCATTTTACACTGAATTGCATTGGATATGTTGATAGGAAAACTGGCATACTATCTATTCTAAGACTAAAACTGGCTCATTGCATAAAAGTTATGCAAGTCCAGCCTCTAATCCTGGTTATAAAGTATTCTCTTTGTAAGTGGAAATCTTGGAGTCAGCTGCAACAACTGTTATCAGTTCGGACTTTTGCAGTAGTTGCCAGGTGGTTGCATATCCAGCTAAACCAACCAACGCAGCTACAGCATTACACTAATGCAGATTTTATCAACGTGTTATATGGGTCACTTGATCCAAATCGACCAAATTTATTTTAGTTCATGAGCCACTTACAGCCGAATTGGACCTACCAGTCAAACCCATTGCATTAAAAAAATAACATGAAATAAAAACATCCTTTACTTTTAGTGTAAAGAAGTATAAGTACATTCTGAAAACAATCACATTCATTGCACCAACCAAAAATAAGATGATCAACAGCCTGAGATGTCTAAAGAAAAAAAAAAGGTGCAATTTCCGTAATATCCTTCAGTTTATCTACATTCAGCCAGTCTACTGTCATTATAAAGAATCATGACTGCCATAAATCAAAGAAACAGCAAAGCTCCTTAGTAAAGGAATGAAAAGTTAAATGAAAAGTTTGTACAACCACTCTCACAACAAGAGAGAAAATTCTTCTTTGCAGTTTTTATACTTTGCAAAGCCACCCAGAGTAGACCCCTTAACAGGCCGGTTCTGGGTCATATGTTTGACACCCTTGATCTTGATGGATGGTGTCAACTTAAAAATTACTATAGTCTTTTGTAGCAAAAATATTACGTTTTAATTTTGGAAATGTGACAGTTTGGATCTGAACAATGTTGCTTTTCCTAACCCCTTCCACCCATCAGATGTCCTTAGACTTTCATTTGCGTACAGTCTCATGTCTAACATACCTACATCTCCGGCTCCCAATTTTCCCATTAGCCTACCTGTTCCCATTCATCACTCTGGCAGACTATACAGTGTACTCTAGATTCTCATCTCTCCAAATTCAACCTTGCCAGATTGTCGTTGCATGTTCAGCCAAGCATTCAAACCATGTTTTGTCCTGTTTATTTTGCTGCCTGTTCTGATTTCTTGCCTTATTTACAGTCTTTGATCTGTGCTTGCCCTCCAGTATTCTTTGCTGGACTATTTTCCAACTACGAGGCCTATTTGTCACCACAGTTTTTCTCAAACGGTATATGATCTATTGCTAACAGCCATTACTGGAGTTATGTGGAAAACTAAGATATTAAGATATTAAGAATTATTTAATTCAGCCTCAAGTGGTAAGTGACTATTGTATGAAAAACACACACAGTGACACACTTATGTTTACAAGATAACTGGGGGTGTTTGAATTCTTTCATATTTATATGAAAAAATGCATATACAGTACAACGTACACACACACACATGGCAATGGAGGTAGGAGCTATAATGACAAATTGATGGTTAGAGTTGTGGTCAGGGCAACCTGCTTCAAATAAACAGGACATGGGCAGGAGGAGATGACTATTATTCTTTTTTTTTTAGTTTTCTTTTGTTTTTTAAAATATATTTATGAAAAGTACTTTTATACATGCACATTTTTGGTTTATTTCAACTCAGTTTTATTTATAAAGTAGCAAATCATTACTCATTTGAGGGCACTTTATCTTGTAAGGTCAATCCTTTCATATAATAGACAGAAAACGAAGGATTTTTCTGTATCTGTGTTATGTCATTTCAAAAGGAGGTTATGTTTGACAATCAGTCATCTTAAAGTGATATTACACGGTACACACTATGAGGTAACCGTAGCCACGTTGTTGACAGTTGATAATTTTAAGGTTACTTTGACACAGTGCTTGAATCCTGTGTGAAATGGGAAGTGAAAGAGAATGAAACAATGACGTCAAAAAAAAAAAAAAAAAAAAA
>VUQI01055718.1:27120-54646 GCA_015106735.1 Paratilapia polleni | reverse complement strand
GGAGGTCTTCGGACTTGGCCATAATCTCATTCTGGTTGGAGTCCAAACCATAGAACTTAACCTTCAGCCCATCGACCGGGTGGACAACGGGTACTGTGATTACACGGGGGAACTGCCGCGTAGCCAGCTCGAAGCGGCTGGTGCACGCCAGCTCGATTGCCAGGATGCGAAGGAAGAGGGTGGCTAGCTGCTTTCCCAGACAGGACCTGACACCGCCACCAAAAGGCAGATAGTGGAAGCGCCCCTCTTTGTCTTCACTCCGCTCCTGACTGAAGCGGTCAGGGTCGAAGGCATCCACATCCTTGAAGACAGCAGCGGTGTCATGGGTGTCCCGAATGCTGTACATCACGCTCCAGCCCTTAGGAATCTGGACTCCCTGGAGACAAAAGACAAGGAAACATAACAATGAACAGATTTGGAGGGGTTCAAGCATGACTGCAAGCAGATATCTCTGGTGTAATCAGTGATGGTTCACTTAGGCACATAAGCTCATATGACCAGTTATTTTGGAAAACAATCTGATTTCTGTTGTTGAATCCCAAACAAACCATGTTGGATGTTTGTACTAATTTACCTTCTTTCATATTCGTACCAGCTTTTCTCTGTCCATACCAGAATACAGGAATATGAGAAGCATTTAGGGCTAAAGTTTTTTCCTGGTCAATCTGGGAACCCACTGGTTACTCTGTGGATTTAACTTCTGGCTGCAACAGACAATTTTTCAGGGCTTAAGGCATGGCCAGCAGATATCTGGACCAAGACCTCCTGTTCCATCCTGTGGTCATTGTTTGTGAATATAAATAAATTCAAAAGGAGCAAATAAATGCCAAATCATTGTCATCATAAGTAGTTTCAAGATGCATTTTGCAGTACTGAATACATCTGTGACGATGATCAGGAAATCTGAAATCTTTCTATACCAAAACTCTTGTCCATTGCCAACAGATTCCTCATATTGAAATGCAGATAACTATTTAAAGAAATTATTGGTAGATGTCCCCATACAACCTTGAGTTTTGGGAAGTCCCCTTTTGTGTGATCAGACTGTTGAAGCTTTTGCAATGATTCTTGTAGTGTCTGCAGACAGTTATAACATCTAATGAACCATACATTTGAAATGAATGATATTTCTAGTTGAGACACTGATTTTTTTGGGTAGCTTTCTGAAGTTTGATAGGACCATTTAATGCTTAATGAATAGAACTACCAGTCCACAAGGAAAAACTAATGCCAAATGAAGCCTGACACTAAGTAGCACTGTCAAAAACTCAAAGTAGAAAGCAGAAAATCTGAATTGATGCCATATTAAGATGAGCATGCTACATAAGAAGAGACAGATGCAGATATGAAAAATATATTGTTTTGGGGGCCACTTACATCTAGTTCGAAGGTCTGCATGGCGGTTCGGTAGGCCCCTGAGACAGGAGTAAAGAGTCTCAGCACCTCCTTGATGACACAGTCCAGGTACTTCAGGCTGATAATGGTGTCGAGCCTCAGCTCTCCTTCAGGGCAGAGGCAGCCATTGTGGAGGAGGCCCCTGGCTCTCAGTTCCTCCCTCAGGCGCTCCAGAACTTGAGGGTGGCGGAGGAGCTGCATGATAAGGGAGGTGCTTGCGCTGGCAGTGGTGGCGAAAGCAGCAAAGATCAGCTCGATGGTTGATTCCTGTTGGTTATCAAAGAGATGCGATGGTGTATCAGTGCACCTCTTCATTCCTATTTGGTTAACAATCAAGCAAAAAAACCTAATTTATCTTGTAACCCCATGGAGGTCCTGAACCCCCAGGGTATTAGTCGACCCCATACGCTGTATTTTTAGGATGAACAGTTTTTCACCTTCACCAGTGAAAAAAAGGTTTTACGGGTTTAGAAAATGAAAAACAGCTTTGAAACATAGAGTTCCTACCCATCACTATTTACTATTTGACAATAATTGGGAAAGTAAAGATTCATTCTTGCATGATCACAAGCATTCATTGAGTACTTGGCGGTACTGAGGGCGTATGAGTTGATTTGTCTTTACTTTGTGGACAAGCCAGCTGTACTCTCCTTACATCTCTGATGGGCTAATTGCTTGTCGCTTGAATAAAGGATCTGGAGAGTGGAAATAAAGATGGTAATATTATGTGCTGAAGGCTGGGGGTGGATATTAGCCAAATGCTCAACCATAGTCTTTCATACTGGATTTGAGGTAGTAGCAAACACAAAATCTGCTTGGTGAAAGAGTGGCGTGTTGAAATATTATTTTAAAAATGTAAAATCTTTCTTTCCACTAAGTAAATAGCAGAACTATGTGCTAACTCAACCATACGTTGGGCGCAAATCCACTACCCCACACCTCAAGCTTGCCATTTGTTTCAGAACAGTGTTGGGCCAAAAAAAGAATGGAGTCAAAAGCCAATACATAATAAAAGTATGTTGTTTTTAATTCCTGAAAAGTAGTGTGTTTGGAAATATGAATGTAACATCCAATAACAACATTCAGTGTGCCATGCCGGGCCCATTATTAAGGCAGTGGAATAAATAACAGTGAGGCTGGGCAGCACGACTCTCCTTATAAGCCTCTCATCCGCCATCATCTGTATCTAAACACGTCTACGCCTCACCCTACATATATGTGTGTGTGTGTTATAAATGCATGCGTCAGAAAACTGTAGGAGAGTGCTTCAGCCTGGGCCTCTGCGACAGGGCCTCCCCAGTTCACTTTGTGTGTATTTAAATATGTGTGTGTGTGAGTGTGTGTGTACAGGAGGCCTCTTTCAGACCCCTAGCAGGGGGAGTGTTGACTTATTTTTGGCCCTGGACTTAACCCAGAAACCACAAAGACCGAGAGAGAAGCAGAGCGTCGAGTTTCCACAGAATTCTTCTGAATTACTTTAATAGGTAAATAGAGGGTGTGCCTGACCGTGACTGTGTCTATGTGTGTGTTATGCTGTTGCTGTCAGCCAACAGGTATTAATACAGCATGTCTTCATAGTTGTGCATCATAAACCAGTTTCATTACTTACAATCATAAGATGATTTGTCAGAGAATTATGAAGATTGTTTGTGTTTTCAGTCAGCCCAGACAGGTGCCCTTTGGCAGCTCTCTGCTAGGTAAACAGTGAGCATGTTTTCTGTGTGTGTGTTTTCATTCGTATGAGTTACTGTGTATCTGCATGCTTCCACATGTAATTGAGTGACTTCTTGGGCATCTGGCTTCTTTCCAGCATATGTTTGCACACCCTGCCCTCTTTCCCAGGTGGCTTTTTGCGCTTAGGTATGTTACCTTGAGTTCCTGCATGGTGAGCTCGGTGCCGTTCTCTTTGGCGCTCTCCATCAGGACGTCCAGGGCGTCGCTGTAATCCTTGCCCTGGGAGCACAGTGGCTTCTCCCTGATGGCTTTCTCTATGCTTTTCTGGAGGGTGTCTCGAGCACGGATACCCTGCAAACACACACAAAATAATGCAAACGATCAAGAAATGGCCAATTTTTTTATTCTTATGTGTTATTTCCCATTGAAGAGACAGTGACGTGGACAGCATAGAAAAGGCTAAGGTCAGTGAAGGAATAGTTTAATTTGTTTATTGAGAACTTCTTAAGTTTTTTTTCGGGACATTAAGATGTAAAAGATGTAAGAAGCAAAAACATAGATCAGAAGGAAAAATGTTCTACGGCTTACCTTCCTGTAGCCGCTAAAAGGCAGGTCTATGGGCAGACTGAAGAGGTTGTTAACAAAGTCCTGGAAGGTTGAGAACAGATGCTTCATTTCCTCCTCTGACACCCTGAAGCCCAGCAGCACCCTCGCAGCCATGGTGAAGGACAGCCTCTGGCTCTCCCTGCAGAAAGATGACCAATGAATAACAGCCTGAAAGAAACTTCTGTGTTCTTTAACTCTTGTAGATGCTGTGTTTTTGCCTATGCTGGTAACATTTCTATCTCATCAGTGATGCTCATCATAAACATCTTTCTACCTGAGGTAGACTAGGATGACAGTAATATTTTGATCTTGCTCCCAGATTGTAGCTACAATAACAATGGTGTTTCTTTCTCTTGTGGCTGTGTCTCCACAGTAGGACCGCGGCTGTACCTGTAGACATTGATGGGCTCAGGGGTGGAGCTCCACACTCTGAGGCTCTCCTGGATGACCTGCTGGATTTTTGGGAGGTAGGACTCCAAGGCCTCATGGCTGAACACTTTGGCAAACACCTGGCGAGACAGAGAAACGAGCAAATAATGTCAGTCTCAAACGCAAAATATGACTGCACCCATCTGCTCACGACTCAGATAAAGATCTATGACATGGCGAAGTACAAGTCAAAGCACAGGACAGAAGTGTAGAGATTATATATTGTAATCTCCTTAAAGTCTTGGCAAATCCTGACTGACAGAGTATGTGAAAAGACAACAGGGAGGACAATTTTATTCTGCTGCACTGTTGACATTGATTAGGAATCCATTGGGGTGTTTGTGTCTGTCTCTTGGTTAGCAGGGAATCTAAAACAAATGTGCACAATATAAGAGAAATGTGGTAGAAAGTTCCGCAGTTGCCCAAGAAAGAGATGACTGGCTTTTGGTTAAGGATAAAACATTTTGTAGCCATTGTCTTGGCCTCTCTGATTTCTCTACATTTTCTATCCATTAATCTCCTTATCTCTCTTAAATTCTACCTAGACTAGATTTTCCATCATGTGTTCATTATTTTTCATTTTCCGTGATGCCCATTCCTTATTTATCTCCAAATTCTCAGTCTCTCTCTCTCTCCCCTTCTTGCCCTCCCTCGCTCTTTACAGAGACTTATACATTGTGGAGGTTTTCCCCTGTAGTCAGCAGAACTAGAATGACAGACAGAAAGAGCACGAACAGAGAGGAGGGGGGCCAGAGTTAAGTCTTTCCTGGCTGCTCGTAGTATTTCTTAGTATGAATCAGTCACCAGTCGTCGGTGTTGTTTGGACAAATAACATTCCATCAGATTTAAACTCCAAAACTGCCCTTAAAACAGTCTTGGGAATGATTTAGAAGTGGAGAACATTGGAGAGGAGAAAAAAGAGAGGGAAATGGACTAGAATAGGGCTTTTATATTAAAATGAATCAGTCACTAATGCTTAGTTTTATTTGGATTATTAACATTCTTGTGCATCTAACCCTTAGACATTTCCCTAAAACAGTCAGAAATTGGTCTAAATGTAGATGAAGAAGAAGAGAAAGGAGCATGTAGCTGCTTCCTGGGTGAATTTATTTTATTTATTTATTTATTTTTGTGAAGTTAGGGTCAGATGAATGGTAGGTTTGAACAGCCTTCAGTACTTTATCAGATTCTATAATTTAAATTTCAAAGGTTGTCCATTTCCAAAGCAGAAACCTGAGGCAAAAACATTATGTCCAAAGGGAGATGCAGTTCCGCTAATGGCCACTTGAGGCTGATTCAAAAAGTGAGTCACTCTCCATAGACTCCCATGTTAAAATGGCCAACTTTACAACAAAAATACACATGTTTACAGCTAGGTACAAAAACAGTACTGGTCTCTATAACTAATTTACCTCTTCATAACAGCTATTCTGAGTTTTTTTTGGTAATATATTGTCCCCTATTTCAGTATTAGCAAGGCCTAAAGTTAGGGTGTGTCTGACTTGTGGATGTCAGTCAAGGTGGCTGTAGCCAGTAGCAGCCTTTTAGCTGTTACCTCCACTAATTCAAGTAACTGAACTGGACACCTCAAACATCTAATAAAACAGTCTTTTGTAATCTAAAAGAGTAATGTCTTCCTGTGTGGTTGATTGTACTAACAGATAGTTCAAGAAGTCTATACTCTAGTTTTGGTGAGAAAAAATTATATTTTTAAGGCCCTTATAATAACAATAATAATACTGAATAATGAACCTTTATTTGTATTGAAATTTTTTAAAACTGTTTTCTGCCTATTAGTAGCTTACTTTGTCTGTGCACTCACCCATCTGGTCCAAGTATGGTCACTTCTGGCTCTAAAAAACAAGACAGTGGCACCAACATGCCCACACTAAGACTTCAAAACAGGACTTTCATCACTTTTATCTGGACTGCCATCTTATACATACATTCTATGGGTTTTTTCTTAATCAGAAATCACATCTGAACAAGTTCATTTTATATTAGAGATGAATACTTCTAATGATTAGTGGTCAGTGAAGCCCTTCAATTCACTTCAGTAGTTTTGGAAATGTCTCCAGTCAAGCAAACTTGAAGTGATTTTTTTTTTAATACTTTTATGGCCTTGTTCTTCTATCTAACCTACAAATACAAACTCCTAATTGCAACTTGTCTGCGGTTTTTCTGAGATTTATTTAATTGCTGTGGGTTGTTTTTATGACTTTTCTTTCTACTTTTTAAGACCCTGCAGAGCAACTAATCTATACTAAAAACCCTGCAGAGACATTGTTTTTAATAACAGGATGTTGTAAAATAATATGCTTAATCTCCTCGATACTGGCCTTTGTCTGGAATCATCATTAAAAAAAAAAAAACAGTTCGCAAAAATTGTACTCTGTCTGGATTCACTACTTTATAGTGAAACATGGAAGAACAAAGTGCCTTTATTGTGTATTTTGGAATATACTTCCCATATGTTAACACACCGGAGAACCATGGTTAAGGAGACAAAGTGTTTTTGCTTCTCTTCATTGAATTATTGAGAGGGAAGAAAGGAGCTTCTAGTGGGATTTGAACCCAGGCCAGAGAGGGTACATGTGGTTCTTGAGGTTGATGTTTCAGCCACCAAACCATCAATTGGGCGCTCGCACTCTTATTTTGCCCTCTACTTCATTTTCTTCTCATTTTCTCCCTCTCTTCTCATTCCTCCAAACCCTGCTTCCCTCCCTCCGTCGCTCTCAGAATGAATGAACAATAGTCCACTGAGCGTGTGCCCAGTGCATAAGTGTGTGCATGTGTTACATGTGTGCACTGTATGGGTATATACACGTATGTGCCGTGTGTTAGGGAGTGGTTAGTGCAGATCACAGAGCACTCTAAGACGTTAGTAGCACTACATTTCCTCTGCTCCCACACCCTGGGGCTGCTGGTCACAGATCAGCTTGCATGACCTGCTGTCCAACCCCAACCACAGGAGAATACACACAATATCTGAACTCAGAAGAGTCTGAGACACTAAAACAATGGCTGCTGTGACGTCTTTTGTTCATCTGGAAGTCAGTTTGCTAGTCTGATGAGTAAGTTAACTGTCAATGAGGGATTAATCAGTCATTTGTTTGTCTGTTGCCCAGGATACAGTGGACACCGCTGATTGGATTTGGATGAAATTTGGAGGATTATACATCTTTAAACTGCTTTCCACTCTTTTCACAATGACATTGATTGTCCCATGAGGGTTGCTGCACGGTAAAACAAGGTTCCAGATTGCCCCCACCTCTGCCTCAGCCTGTTCCCATTCCCAGGGTGTTGAATACTGCCAAACTCAAATTTGTCAAAGCTCTCTGTGTCTGAGAGATGTCACTTGGCGTTGGTACCATGACGCACCAATCATGGCAATAATGAGATAGGTCTTAGTCACATATCGATGCTTGTTCAAGACAACTTGGTGTCACATTGAGTACCCTTATGTGCAGGGTTGCAGTTGTGAAGGGACATATTAGAACAGAAACATGATCTTTTTCTTAAACCTAACAAAGTCTGCTTTGTGCATAAACCTAACCAATCAGCGTGGAAAAACGGTGCAAAACAAATCACATAACACAAAGCTCCCCAAGGGGATGCAACAGAGTCCTGACTGGTAACTTTGTGACTTAAGCTTCCACCAACCCTCCACCAACCAGGGAAGGAAGCAGCAGACTTTTCTGCTTTTAAAACTAGATCTTTAGCTCTCAGCATACCTTGACCTTCCTTATTTGCAGCTGAAACAAGCTGACACTGGCTTAACTTTGACTTGTAGCACATCATGCCTTTTGGTTGTTAGTTTATAGCCTAATCGCTGGTTTCCTTGAAAGTCACTTGAACCTAGCAGCTTTTTTTCTCCTGTAGCCTGAATAATCCATGTCTTTTTATCCATAGCACAACTTTTCAGTACATTCAGTAAGTAATTGCACTGTCTGTTGGGTTGTTGGCTGATCACTTGCCACAGAACTAGAAAAAACATATGCTGTATATGGACACATCCACTGTGATTTCACCAACTGTTAGTGAGTTCCTGTTTGGAAACCTTGGTTTTGCATCCTGGCTATTGCCATCTTGGTGTTTTGAAAGTGGATGTGATAAGAGAAACGCTCAGAAATGTGATAAGAAAATGCTCATAGCCTTTAAAAAGAATGCAGGTTTAAGGCTTCACTTTTCAGACAGAGGAGCCACTTCTATCTTTTATTTACATTGTGTATGGAACACAAAGACGTTTGTGAATCGTCGTGAAAAATCTGCATTAACAACAAAAAAAAAGCAACATACACACACTGAGGCTGAGACTGAGAGGTGAAAATACTAGTTAAGCCAAAGGAGGTTGTGTAACATTGTGAATTTAGCCATTTAACCCGTCTGCACTGGATTATGCATAATTGGTCAATCTGGGTGAGCACTTTGTCTCTTCCAACACACACACACACACACACTTATAAATAGAGACAGAGCAGCAAGGTTGAGCTACTGTAGGACCTGTGAGTCAGGCAGGCAGTCTGTCAGTGTGTGCGCGCAGGCAGACAGGAGACCAAGACTCTGAAAGGTAACTACAGGTCAGACAAACACACACATATTCAGACACACACACACAGTATCTCTGGCTGCCAATCAAACACAGTTTTTATGCAGTGTCACTCTGGGACGTTCCAAGTTCCACACAGGACGGGAATGTGTGTGTGCGTCTGTGTGTGTGTGTGTGTTTGAGGGGGGGATTGTTCAATACAACAGTCATTTTGCTGCACCACAAAAACGTGACTGTCTTCTGTAGCCTGCAGCGCAAAGACACAGGCTTAAAGACACACTCACTCCCATGCTCTTACACACAAACACACACAGAGTTGTCTTAATAACGTCCATATGTCTTAAATTATGTGAAAGTGCTGCGAGCTGCTGGTTCCACAGACATGTAAAGACTCCTTTATTCTTTCCTCTGCCCTCCTTTCCCTCCTTCTCTCTCTCTCTCTCTCTCTCTCTCTCTCTTTGCTCTCACCTCTTCCTGGCTCTCCCTGCCCCTTCATCCATCCTTTTTTTAACAATACTTTTTATTCCTTGTTACTCTTTTCTCTCAGTTACACAAGCAGTCTGTATGTCTTTCTCTGCTTCTATTGTCACTTTGAATCAGAAAGTGAGTGCTTTGTTGATGAGGGTTAAGGTCAGTGCATGACAGCAGCCAGGTAAAGGTTAATGTTTCAACCCGTGATTTATTTTAAAGAGAAAGGCACATGCCAAATTTAACTTTAACTTATCTGAGTATCCAGAACGTGTTTCCAGAGGGGAACAGTAATGCACAGTTTTATAGTACCGGTTCTAAACTTGAGCATTTCTGAATGTGTAAGGTTTTGCTCTGCTGAGTTTTACAGTGAAAAGTTGTTCTCTTCTAAATTAATCTGCAGAATATGAAAATCCATGCAGTTCATCATGAGCCCATAAACTCTTTTGTTTAAGTTTATGCTATGTTAGTCAACTCTACTGCATATCTGAATCAAACTGTTCTTTTTACTGTGCCACATTCATTCGATGGTTTTAGGTTGCAAACACAATGTATTTTTACTGAGTAAACTACAACAACAACCTATAAATTCCTTGAACTTTGCCCCACATCATGCAGCTACAGCACTGTAATGAGGGGGCTGGAGCCCATCCCAGCTGTCACTGCGTGGAAGGCAGGGTACACCCTGGTTGCACAGGACTAACACAAGGAGAAAAATGGTGAGCCGGCTAATTTAGAATCACCAGTTAACCTAATATGCATGCCTCTGGGCTGTGGGAGGCACAGGAAGAACATGAAGACTCCACACAGAAAGGCCCCAACCAGCCAGTGGATTTGAACCCACAATCTTCTTGCTGTGAGGCAACAGTGCTAACCACTGTACCACCATGTGTTCATGTTAATTAATTAATAATAACCATCACTGCTGGACTACTGGACTTTTACTTTGTAACAGAGTATTTTGACATTTGTAGATTACTATTATTCTTTTTTACTTAAGCAGATAATCTTCCACAAGTGCAATATTTTTAAGACAGTGTGGGATTTTCTGCACCCACTGCAAACAAAAAAAAAATGCTATTTGCATTTTCTCAGAAGACCATGTCATACCTCAGCTGGAATGTGAACAGCAGTCATCGGGGTATCTTAAGACAACAAAAGAATAAAGTGTAAATTTGACCTTTGGCAATGCCAAAACTTGGAATACAAAGAAGGGATGCACAGAGTGGACTTCACCTCAGTCTCACTTGGCAGTGCCCTCTACTGGTGATGAGCAGAAGCACAGGAGGCTGACACACACGTGAGGGCTTCATGCAGAGAATCATCATTTCGTTAAATTTTGGAGGGATGAGGCAGAGTGCTGAAGGAGATAACATCCCACTCATGTCACCGCAGCCTTATTTAAAGCAAGCTTTTATGGAGTTACTGTGAGAAAAATCCAGCAGCAACTGACTAAAGGTGTCAGACTGAACTATTCAGTGGTCAGTTTCTCGTCCATTCTTTTCTCTGTGTCTCTCTTTTTTGTTTTTCCAGCCTCTGTTTCTCCTTTTCCCCAAATGTAGGGATTGGGCGATGGTTCCAAAAGAAAGAATAACAAGGGGGAAGGAAAATGTGGAGAAAAACGGGAAAAGAAAGAGATAGTATGAGGGAATGTGGGTGGCTGAGGGTTTAAAAAGAAGAAGTGAGAGGTATGTCACGAAGCTAAAAAGAAAGAACTGGCTGCCACAGTCAACAGAGTAGTGTGTGTTTGCACAGTGTTGTTCCATTATAGAGGGACAATTTTCCACTGCAAGTCAGGTAGGACTCTCTGAAGCCATGTGAGCATGTTTATTACAAAACTGTGTGGTTACTGCCTCTTGCACAGAGCTCAGGGAGCAAAAATCTCATCTACTTTGGAGCTAAAACTATCGCAGTATAAAAAAAAAAAAAATCAAGAACTGAACTCAAATGAAGGCGGCACAGAGGTTCAGTGTTTTGTTCTGACACCTCAAAGTGATGTGGTCCAAGGTTCATACGAACAAATATCAGCTGAAGCCTCCTAAGCCGGAAGTTATCCATTCTTGCGAATTCCTTATTGAATTAATTAAAGTAGGGTTAGCTAATTTTACAAAATATTATATGGTACAGCTGTCAAGACTTTAGACTGGGTGGGACTGCTGGAATATAAACATTTGTCATTTAATAACTAAAATGAGAGACTCAAAGATTTAAAGACCTGAAATTAATATTTGTACATGAACAATTACATGACCACTTTTTCTGTTGTGAGAGTTGTTTGAGTAATGTTACCCAACAGTCTCAAGTCTTATGTGCTTAGTGTTTCCTACAACTTTACAATTCAAAACTTTGTTGCAATGCGGAGCTCTAAAACATCAGTAAATACTAATATCCAATACAAGAAAAGGCGATGAATTTTAGCAAATTGGCTGGTGAACATTGCAGCATTTAGTAGCTAAAAAACTAAATTTTTTTCTCTCAGATGCTGGAGGAGGCCAAAAACAGAGCTAAATATGGCCTATTATCGTTGAACTTAAACTCCGATTTTTGATTCTGGTCCAAGAGTCATTAATCCAATTGGATACCTCCATGGAGTTTAAACAATCTTGCCATGCCTACAGTCTTTGTACAGGCCCAAAAACAGACATTGCATTGGAATCTCTGATGTTTGCATAAGCACAAACACTATGTTCAAACCCTGAATCATCCAAAAATTGCCCAGCAGGAGCAAAGATTTTAGCCTACATAACCAAAAATAACCAAAGCAATAAAGTCTCTCTGTTTACAGCAGAAATGCAAACTGTATGTTCAATGTTGTTTTCAGTCAAGGATGATGTGTAAGTCCTGGCTGGTCTCATTCAGCTCTGGTTGGCCTGTAGTGGAAAACCAGTCTACTGTGGTTCTTTGATGGAGTTAGTTTCCTAGCTTAACACGGGGTTATATGGAAACTGGCTGGCTCTGTTGATCCACCAAAGGCTAATGTGCTGTGTGAAGATTGTTTTTCCATATGAAAACCACACGGACAGCACACACACACACACACACACACACACAGAGGAGCAGTTCTGGTCCAGCTGGTCAGACAGTAAACCAGCTTCTTATCCTTCTCTCACCTGATTAGCTTCTTTCTATTGACTTAGTTTTATTATCCAGAAAACAGGAGGAAGCCCTGCCAACCCACACACACAAACACAGCACACACTCCTACATAAGCCATTAAAACTGCCCAGCTGACCTCTGGCTCGCCTTATAATATCTTTCATTCTGTCAACCCTCCTTTAATCACAATGATGTGACTTTGAATCCCACTGCAAGCAGAAGGTCAAACTTCAAGCACATGTACCTCTCAAGTACCCCACAAGCCACCCACTTATGGCCTGTAGTACTTACACATCAGCAAGTGTTACTCTTTTTGCACCTGTCATGAGGTCAGTCTGTTGGTTTTCTGATGGCTTTCTATACCTGGCTCATTCTTTGGTCTGTTCATGTTCACTAATACTTCTGTAACCACCACGTTATCTGACACAATCACAAGTTAGAGTGCTGTTTTTTTTTTTTTTTGGGGGGGGGGGGCTACTAAATGGCTACTTAAAAGTTGTTAAATTCACTAAATTGGCAACAGAGAGGCAGATTGATACGTGACATGCATGGTGTAACAGGCGTGATCGAAAAGTTCTAGGAACAGGCCTACAAAAATTAAAAGCCTTACCTTTAAATTTGTCTGATCTTTGGCACATCAAGACAAGCTTCCAGCTACTTTTAGATCGCTCCCTGAAAGTCCTGTTCTGACCACTTGCACTGCGTGCTCTGTGATCTCACCACAGACTTGAAACTTGTGCACAGAGCAAACATCACCTTCTGTTTCATGTAGAGGATCATCACTGGTGATGACAGCCATGTCTGCGGCTACGACTGAGCAGTTTTTACAGTAGCTGTTTTCAGCTGAAGAGTCCACAGTTTAAAAGCCAGAAGTCAGGTGAGGAAATCAGCAGCATGCTTGGCAATTTTTTAACATTCACATGGTTGTGCACCAAATTTGTCCCCCAGAGTGAGACTGTCAGTGCAGATTAATGCATACTGTACTGTCCCAAGAAACAGCCTGAACTGAGATGTGTGCTGGTGTGCCATCTCACGTCTTCCCTCATCACTTCTCCTGCTTGCCAGATTTCGTTTGATGCAACTTCATCCACTTCTCAAAAACGAAAATCAAAGTGAAGGGATGCCATTTTGACACAGTGAAGGAGATCCAGCACACACTGAAGAGGCACAAGTGCAAGGGGACAGATTGGGACTTCCACTGAGAGATCTAAAAATATCAGCTGTGCTGAAAATGGTCCAGAGCTGCATGAGAAGATGATCTTGAACAGGAGAGTAGCCAAGTTTAAATCAGGATAGGTTGTTGAAGGCCATGACGATTCTCTATTCTCTAGATAAACTAAAAAAGTGTGGGATTTTAATGCTTTAATTGTATTACTTTATGTTTTATTTTTATCAGAGGAAAAGGCTTCAAAGATGTATTCAGGTCAAAGTGACACTCTGCAATATGACACTGCTTGATCTATTTAGGAAATATCTTTTTTGCCTTTCACGGAGGCCAGAGGTCACAGACGAGTGGCGGGTTTGAGTCCTGTTCAGAGGCACTTCAGCTTAAACCTGTGAGTCTAAGCAACTTTGCGTGTATGTATCCATCTCTGTGCCTGCCTGAGAGCAGGGCAGCGTTCAGGTGTGTGTGTGCCCATATGCTTTTGTGATCGTTGCATGTATGTGTGTGTCGGGCCCCCACAGAAGCCCCTCTTTGTGCCGTGTCGGAGGCAGCCTTCCTAATCAGGGGTCATTACATGAGGTTAGTGCAGGGGTCTCCAGGGAGAGGAGAAGGGATCAGAGCTCAGATTAGACCCAGCCGACCCCTCGCCCGTCCCAGGGCACCAGGGCAAGGAAACCTAACCCTGCCTCCAAACCCCTCCACAAAAAAAATCCATAACTCTGTCTGTAAAGAGAAAATAAGAGACTGATTTACAGGAAAACACTGCAGACTCTGCTTCTTGTTTTTCTCGTTCTGATTGTTTCTGTGTGACGTTGTGTGTGCATCAAATGTGTGTGTGAGAGAGAGAGGAAGGTATGTGCCCCAGGGATAAGGGGATAATAGGAGGGAGAGGTAAGTGGCTGATTACCTGAAATTGTCTTGGCACAGAAACGAGAGAGACAGAAGAGAAGAGAGAAAGTGAGAGAGAGAGAGATAATAGTCGGGGAGAAATGACAGAAATTTAGCAGAGGATGTAAAAAGGAAAAACAGATAATCAAGGGCAGACTCTCTCTCTCCCCCTCTTTCTCTGTCCAAATGTAGATGAGAGGAGGAGAAGATTGAGTGATGGAGGGGTCGTTCTCACGCTTCAGTAGCCAGGACGCTGCTGATAAGACCAAACAGACGGGATCAGCTTTACACTGATACTCTCTGTCTGTTTGTGTGTCCTACCTCACTCTTTGTGCAGAGGAGGACTTCAAATGTGTGTGTGTGTCTCTGCCACTTATTCCAGAGCATGAACACTGATGAGCATTTGCTGCAGGAGAATGTGCACATATTGTATGGAGATGAAGCAGTCAACAGAAAAATATTTTGTGACTTGATCGAAGATGCCAGTCATTCCCTAGATCGATGGTTCCCTTTGCAGAAAATGTTCACGTGCCCACACCCAACATTTTAATCAATAACAATTTTAAAAATGCATTTTCCCTGCAATAATCGTTTTCCTTTAAGTTAGTTCTGCTACTTGTTTTCTTCATCGATCACAGTGCAATGGTTCTTTGCCCTCACCGGTGGGGCATGCCCTGCAGTTTGAGAACCACTGCTGTCGTTCCAGATTCTCTGTCGTAAGGATGTGCTGCTAACTACACTCGAGTTTCAGACCGCTGGTTGGTCAAAGACAAAAAAACATTTGAAGACATCGTGTTGGATTTTTGGAGATTCTGACGGGTGGATTTTTCACTGTTTTTTGGCAATTCATAGATGAAACAACTAATAGATCAATGAAGAAATCTATCAGTTGTGATTTCTTAGTAAGGTTGTGTACTGGCTTTAATAATTCCATAATTTATTAGATGTGAAATTCAGAAGTCGTTCCTGCTTACATGTGGAGGCAAAAGTGAAAGCTGGACATTTAAGACGACCTGGGCTGTGGTCTGATGATTTTACGTGTTTTTATTAGCTTTTTTCCCTCCTGCCTCTGAGAAATGTATTCTAGCGTTATCACAAGGTGGGTATTTGATACCTCTGTGCATGCTGCAGCTTCAGTTACTGTGACTACATTCAATTCAACACTAGCCACATGTGCATTATTTAACTAATAACTAATAACAATTAGGACTTTGTCAGGGGAAAGCAGTTGGAATCAGTGAAAGCTGGACCATTCATTACAGTGCTGTTATAAAAAGGCCAAATAGGACAAGAGTTTAATGTCTTTATAATTTGTGTAATAAGTCTTCTGCATTGTATTTTTGCTCTGAGTTTGTATTTATGAATCCAAGCTGAGTACAGCTGCAGACCTCTGGGGAGAGGGCTCTTTTTCTGCATCTTTTCAGAGCTGTTTGAACCCTACAGCGACGAGTATCGCATACCAGCGTGTTTGATTTTGCAGTTCAAACTGAAGCTGGGTGGCAAAGGGGTTCTCAAACTTTTTGGTGCCAGGGACCCTCTCATATCAAGCACATGGTTAGTACGTCATGCTGTTAGATCCCATTGAGACTATTTGTATTGTAAAACTTTTCACCCAAATGTTTCATGTGACGTGAGGATCACAATCCTATCACAGTTTCTGCTGGTCAACGTGAAACAGAGAAATGCTACTGTGTAGATACTGGGTTAGGGTTCAGGTTAGAGTTTATTATTAGAATATGATTTTATAACTTATTGCTAATTATTTTGGGGACCCACTGCCTATGGGTCGCAGGCTGCTGGCGACTGAACCCAAATGCGTAAGTAGTACTTAAAATTCAAAAACTACTAAAAAGAAAAAAAATCTTGATTAACTTGAACTATTGTGCAGATTTACTAAACCACACTTAAAATTTTACTTTCGATGTATTTATTTATATTGTGTACATCTACTATAGACATCACTAGTATTGTGGTCTCCAGAAAGTTCTGGGTCTGCAGTAGCAAATTATAGACGTTAGCTAAAATATTCTGCTTATATGTGCTAGGTTATTCTGTGTTTCTTCCATTATATTTACAGTTCAGTGGGTCAGGTTTTGGTTCATTTTACTTTAATGTTAGAATACCAAAGCGAAGTAGGTAGCTGGTGACTGACCATCGATCTTCTCGTTGTAAATAAATGAAGGCCTTTGAAGGAAATTTCAATGCTAATCAAGAGTAGTTAGTTTTATCCAAGGCAAGAGTCATGAATAATGGTTGTATTTAAATATCAGTAAGTGCTGTATTATATTTAAGGCGGTATCGTTACTCGTGCCACCCTAAAGTAATGGCAAATATGACTTATAGCATGTAATCAAACTATTTACATCCTGAAACTATTTTACTTTTAAGTTTAAAAAATAATGAAGGCAGTCTTATTTTTGAGTGGTTTAGGATGTTTCGTGTACATCTTGCAAAGTTCAGTCGAGTCTCGGTGGTCGATAGGATCTCTAGAAAGTATCAAAACAGCAGCTTGCACGTCAGTTTTCATCTCCCTTCCCTTGACGTGACGCACGTCTCAATCTCGGTATCAAACACGTGACTTTGTACTTGAATTCTCATGTGTGTCCTGACCTTCCTCCTCTTGCGGTGGATGTCTCCGATGCTGTTGGCGAGGGAGTTCGGTCCCAGCAGCGTGGACGTGCTCTGAGGCCAGTCCACCGCCACCAGCGTGTGCTCGCCCATCAGCACCTTGCGCACGTTCTCGGCGCCCGTCACCCGAATCACGGGACGACCCAGCAGGTGGGTCTTGAAGACGTTGCCGTACTTCTGCCTCCGCGATGCGTGGAAGCTTGAGCCCTGGACGAAGGGACAGAGAGGAGACACAGAGGTCAGTCACAGGCATCGTTTAACACCTCAGAGATGCGTACACGTGACTTTAAAAAAAAATCGAGGCACAGTGAATAAAAGTTCTTGAGTAGTGTGGGAGGTTTATCAATCTGTAACAGTAAAGTAAAGCATCAGCATAATATCAGCTAATATTTAAGAAAATCTCAAAGAAAAATAAACCTGGTGCTTTTTCACTCTCGTATCTCCCAGTGTTTAAGTCAGTTTAGTCATCTCAGTACTGTCCACATTGCATATTCACTTCATTAAGACTTCCACTGCCTTCAAGAGGGTAGAGAAATTGAAAACTCTTAAGTGCAATGCAAGCAGGAGATGCAGGAGACTGTTAGGGAAGTTATATGAACTTTGCTGAAAGCTGGAATTTCCCTTTGCCATTAGAGAAGTGCCGCAGAAGGTGTGAGAAGAAGTTATTAGGAGGAATTCCCCAAACACTCCTCCGCCCTGTTTCACTGACGCTAGAGGAACCTTTTCCAGTCCTGCCGATGGAGATCCCCCTCATCTCCACTTCTAAATTCATATCATTTTTATTCTCAAGATAAATACACCAAAAGAAGCTTTTAGACTAGCAGCGGTTAAAAGGCAGGTGTATTGTTAACATGAAATTCCCTGTCATTTTCTCTCTACCATCATCATCATTATCATCCCCATTGTCACTGTTACAGAAATATTGTGAGACCATATATAGATAAATTTATTTTGGAAACACTTGCTATTAAGGAAAAGACAGATAAGTATTCATGCTACAGCAGGTATGGTCGTCCTATTCTTTATACCCCCATCATCTACCATCTCCTCCAGACAAAGGTGAGGTTCTCTAAACTAGACAACAGGCAGCCAGTCTGTCCTTGAGCAGAAGATGCAAACCAGAAGATGGTCAGATCATCCAAAAAAGGCTCCACCAGGCCTGACCCTTTCAGACCTCCCTGAAATAGTGAGACCTCACCAAATAGATGGGACTCAATCCAAAAAAGCATCACCACTCCCCTTGCCCTCTACCTTTATTAACAAAAGAAGCTAGTTCTACGTGCTTTTTACACTTGCTAATAATTTAAAACAGTCTTTAGGATCCGACCTTCGCTCCAGCTTTGAGCTTCACCTCTTAAAGGTTTCAGAAAGTATTTTTTGTTCTCTCTCTGTGGCTTGGGTCCCAAACAGACCGGTGAGTTCTCCACATGCTAAAAGTTACTGATGTTTCCATCGTCTCTGCTCTCAGAGAAAAAGTAAACTTAATCCAACCAAAGGCAGCAGACTGCAGATGTTTAAGAAGTCTGTATACATCAGGTTAATGCAATGAAAACTGATTCAAGTTGCCTTTAGGGGATGAGCCTGAGATCAGATTTAACATCAGCCCATGAGGAGTGGGGTTAAAGGTTCTCAAAACATTTTCAGTTCAGTCTGCAAGTACAGTAAATGAAATTTCTCATCCTGATGGACCAGACTGACGGAATAAAAAAATAAAAAAAAGTTGTTGCCACTTCAAATAGCCTTCTTCTAGTTCAGCAACTGAGATGGAGCTGAGCTCCCAATGGCTCAGGCCTGGGACCCCTACCCTGCAATATAAATGGATTCTGCTGGTGCCCTTCTCTGGCATCTTCTCTCTAGTGTTTATTTTCCATATACAAACACATGAAAGTCAGAAAGACAAGCTGACAATCTGTCAAAAAGTATAAATGTTCTCTGTGAAAAGAACAGGGCGGTTCATGCCTGCTGTAATACATGCGCTCATCTCTCTTCCCCAATATGAATGCATCCTGAAAGAATTTTTTTGTATAGTGTCTATAGCATCGACTTTAATAGACACTACTCTAATCAGTGAACTACTTGAACTTATGATTGAGCAGTTCCAAACCTTTGGTGTCCAAACTTTGCACATAAAAATACACCTTCCTTTACATGGTTGCAGCTTGTCACCAAACCGGGGGGATTCTTCCTTCTTGGATTGTTTTATTTGAATGATACCAAAGCAAGTGAAATTTTCAGACTTTCCAGAGGAAGCATACAGCTTGCTAACATTGCAGGGGGAAATCATTCCTTTTAACCTCCTCGCATCAGCTTCTTGTCACGGGTAGATGCACGAGGTCAGTAGAAGGAAGAAAATAGTTCCTGCACACATTTTTTTGAGTAATCAGGTTGTGATTTCTGTATTTTGATATTTGAAAAGTTTTTCAAGTGCATCTTTGCCACTTTGAGCACCACAAGGCAAGGGCCTTCTAGTCTGGTTATATTAAGAGAAGGCAGACATCACTACAGCCGTACCTCCAAAATTCGGCAACTTGCATCTACGTGTATAAATACTACTACAGGCCACAGACAGAAACATGCAAATCTGATTTTTTTTTTGGGGGGGGGTGAATATGGTGAATAATACCTATCAACTAACCAATAATCATTTCATAAAAGCTTTTGTCTTTGCCTTTCTAAACACTCAGCACCTAGTCAGAATTCACGTTTGGATGCTTAAGCAGTGGATGCAGTCATTTCATTGGTTCAAAAAATGAGGAATTCAACCCGAATCCATGGAAAACAGGCTATTACAGCACATTTAGAGGAACTGGAGCACAGAAACAGCATGGAGAAGAGATTATGTAGAGGCTATAATGCTAAAAATAACTTCTAATGCTTCAAAAGCTACTCAGAATTTCTTTCTGGAGGATTAAAAACCCTATCTTTGTTCCTGTTTTATGCTGCGACACATCACACGGAGCCACATCGCCCATTTCGGGGCCTCTGTCTCACAGTTTGGGCAGCCCGGCTGTCAGCAAACCCCTAGAGGACCGGAGCTGGAGTCAGTTAGCGAGCTGACCTGAGTTCAGCTTTGACGTTGACCTCTAAACGGTCCGGGTCACAGCAGAGCGAGAGGGAGCCGACCCCAGAACTGTAAATGGGCTGTTTGAGTGAAAAGAATATATATCAGCCTGAGGGGCTGCTTACTGTGTTACACACACACACATATACGGGACATATACACCGAGTCTAACAACGCATCATTCACATGTGAGTGGTCACACACACATGCATGTAGACGTAAACACACACATATACACTCTAGATTCATAAAATTCACCAAAAAAACATGCAAAGCAAACAAACACGCAGAGGCCCAACTGCAAATTGCCGTGACAACACTAACTGGTTTGACCCCAGTTTACTCGAGGGGAAAGAGATATGTACGACTGTGAGGCGCACACACACACACACACACACGCGCGCGCGCGCATGCTGAGATTTATATATATATGTAAACACACAGGCCAAAGAAGGGCCTGTAAGGCAGTTTAGTCCCATATTTATACAAGACAGACAGGGAGAGTATTTTCATTGTGAGCTTTGTTAAAAAAAAAAAAAAAAAAATCTTATTAAGCATGAGCCATTCTGATGAGAGCCAACTTTAAGTGAAACTGTAACCCTTTACACAACAAAACCGTCAGTATGTGTGGCAGAGCTTCTGTGTGTATGAGTTCAGTTATATACAGTATGTTTGTGTTTGAATGCAGAACTCATCGACTAATTTTAGCAGGTAGTTTGTTTCCTGGTTGAGGACACACCTCTGGCAGCGGCGGTGCTTTCTGTTTGTGTGCGAGGACTCACACACAGCTTCGTCTCTCGCTACAGACGTATCCTCTCACTGATTCCGGTTAGCGTTGTAATTATTGGCTCACAGTCCTGCAGTGAAGCCTGGATACGTTTAATAAAATCCAAATCAAAAATGACTCAGTTGCCAAGAACAGTTAAAGCTCAGGAGGCGATTAAGCACTAAACTGGGAGTCACTCTGGACAAATATGAAAAAAGGTGTTTGTGTGCAGGTGTGGCTGGGGGTAAATAAAATTCGCAGCCTTTTATATTTGGTGCATAGATGTTTGTAAAGCCTTAAAGGGGAACTCCATCAATTTAGCATTGCACTTTTATTAAGCCGGAGAAGCCACAAGACACACATTTTAAGAGAATTATATCAGAGGCTGAGATATCCCTACTTTTACTCCCCATGGAGGCTCAAACTCCAAAAATCCTACACTTCCCATAAGACAGCTCTCCTTTTTTTTTTTTTATTTGAACCTCCTGGTATGGTAAATGTATTTCTAATCTCTTTAAAGAGGTGTGTTTGAGCAGGCGTTGGTTGTACACAGATAAAGAGTCTGCTTAGAGAGCAAAAGAGGGAACGCATTTACCCCAACGCGGTCTCGAAACCATCAGCTATTATCTGTATGTATTTAGATGTTTAGTAGCTTTTTTTTTTTTTAATTGACTTGGCATATGTAAACAATGAACAGTGAACAGAACAGGACGTCTAGGCCTGGATAACAGTTGGATAAAGCCAAAGCGCCGAAAATTGGCACCCAAGTGAGAAGACGAGCCTATGGGATTGATGCATTTTGAAATCTCGGTCCCAAAATTGTTCACAGTACCAGCTTGAGGTTAAAAATGTCTCATCTCTACTGTCGTACCCCTCATGACGGGTACACTGAGCATCGCGTGAAATTGGTAGACTTTAAGCACTCATACAATATCTCTTTATGAGACATGATGTTAGTAATACTACAGCCACTTTGACTGGAATTGTGTTTTCTTAATGGCTTAAGGGGCGTCGACACAGGAAGTGACTAGCAGCAACATGGTGACCAGAAAGCCAATGACATTCAGCGACTTCAAGTGATGACGAGCGAATTAACTGCTGGTGAGCATCCCGAGTCAGACTTCCCTCAACTTCGAGGCAAGCGATTGAAGGTACTACCAATGAGAGCTAAGAATACTGCTGGTTGACATATGAGGGTTACCTAGGCAACCAGAGCCTGGAATTTCTCCTAGCAACCAACCGTCACCACCAAAGTGATGCGCTTTCTGTGTGGACGCCCCTTTAGTGCATCGATAAAATAATTGTTCATTGTTCTTTAAAGTAAACACTGCTGCATGGAATCACAATGCTGTATTTGGTATGCTTTTGTTGTGTACTTTCAGTAATTCTTGGATTTACTTCTGTGTTGGGCTATACTTGCTTCAGTTCCTGTGCAGGAAGAACTACGACCCTTAATTAGCACATCAGACACGAGGGTGAAACTCCTGTTCCTACAGCCTGGCAACAAGCGAACCACAAATACACAATAAACCTAACTTTTCCCCAGCATCAACAATGTTCTCAGAGTAGAGTTAACAGTAGTTTTTGCAGAATCTGACACCAGTGCAAGACACCTTTTCTCATGGTTGATGTAGTTTGCCACGATTTGCACATATTATCATGACCTGCCAGAGCAGTCTGCGTGGCATTAGTTCAGGCAGGTCACAAAGTTAGCTTGAGTCTTCAGTCCTCTTACCTGATATCCAACTGTACATCCAATTGGCAAATCTCATATTAGGCATGCTATTTGTTGCCCTAACCTAGTTTCTTAAGTTTTTATTTACACAAAAAAAAAGAGCAACACTTGACTCAAATGGTTTTCTGTGGCAGAGGGTAAAAGATGGAGCACAAAGCACCTGTCATACAGCCACCAATCACGTACAAGAGGTCCATAAAACGGAATCTTCATTTGTGACTATTTATTCGTATAAGTTTTCATTTCTTTCTGTCCTTCTTGTAACGTAGCTGACATGCTAAGGTTTCTCTGTGTGAAGTTGACCTAAATTGAGCGCAGCTGCTTCGGCCCTCTCTGCAGCTCTGTTAGCTGTATTTCGTGCTGCTTTGAAAACTCTGATTGCCAGACTGCTTTTATAGATGAAAAATGCTGCTAATTAGCATTCAAGCCCCACACGCCCCACCCTCTGCGCTCAAGCTGCGTCTCATGTTAGGACCTTTTCGTGAGGTGCTGACGTTATTTTATTTACACTTGTTTTTGTTTTTTTCTCTACAACTGTCCGATAGCTGCTTCAAATTCTGGTCGATGTCATGCTCTTGGAGTCGCGGCGACACATTTCTTCCACCGGACAGTCAGTGTAAAACTGTAGAAACCATCAAATTTCAGTGTATTTGGGACTGACCTCTCTTCAAAGGGTGTATTTTTAAAGCAGCATTCATTCATACACCTTTGAAAATTTGGGGGTTCTTTTTCTCTCCGTCGATGTGTCTGGGTACAAACTGTTGACCCGAGCTGTTTTCACAGCTCCTGTACACTTCCTCTTTTTACTGTGGCATGCACACACACGTTAACACACACACCAGGTCGGCCGGCTGGCCTCTAGAGCCCTTGGGGTGTGTGTGTGTGTGTGTGTGTGCATGTGTGTGTTAGAGTGAGGTTGTTTTCCAAGCTACATTTTGCTGCCACATGGATGTAGAGTGGTTTAGTATGTCTGCCTGGCAGGCCTGCTGACACACACACACACACACATACACACACACTGTCCAATTCAAAGGGAGTTCCTCAGGCAGCCAGACAAGGCTCCCTTTCACCCTCCAAGATACAGCATCAGATTGGGCCGATTGTGTACTTTTTGTGTGTGCATGTGCTCGGCTTTGTGCATTATGTGCGTACGACTTCTCTTTCCATTTCTCTCTGTTTTCTTTTCAGAAACTCACACATTTTGGCAAATGCTGAAGGTTTTCTTCTGTCATATTCTCTGCAAGAAAAAAATATGTGTGTGCAATAATATGTGTGTGTGTGAGTGTGAGCGTGCGCCAGGGGTGTGGTCTGGATGACATTTAGCTTAAAAGGTGAGAAGTGTACACCCCACTCCCCCCTCCTCTTTAAAATCTGGCACAACACACACACATGGAGCAAGCATGGAAAGTTGTGATGTAATGACGCCACAGTTCTTCTGCAGGAGAACACGTACATAACCACACACACACACACACACACACACACACACACACACACACACGCGCGCGGATTTGTAGACATAGCCGCCGCGTCTACAGTCACGCTGATTGGTTAAAACACGCTTTCCCTCCAAACTCTAGTGAAGCGGAGGAGCCTTCACTGTAAACACTCGCAAAAACCCCAAAACCAAAATTGCTCCCACAACATTACGGCTGATTTTACCATCGAGGTCACAGGCAACAAACTCTGATGTGAGCTGAAAACCATAAAGAGGTTTGTCTTAATGATGGTGGGCATAAAGTTTTAAAGCTTTTTTTTTTTCTTGTGGACATGTTACATAGCAACTGGGAGAAGTACAAGCTGGCTGTGGAGGCAGAAAACATCATGAGGAACACACCTCGTTTTTTTATTCTTTTTTTTTTTTCTTTATTTTTATTTTTATTTTCCAGCACCTTGCAGTCAGAAGCTGTGAATAACACTGGAACAAAGTCAGAGAGTTTAGGCTGCAATCACACTCTTACTGCTGTTTTGCTGTTGAATTGCGGCCAACTTTGTGAAGGTTTTCCAGCCTGAATTGAATGAAATTCCTGCAATTACCTGCAACATTGTTGGCCAGCTGGATGCCTTATTAAAGCAACAAAGCTGATGACATGTAGCTTTGATTTTATTTGGGATCTACTAGAGGTAGCCTGCTGTGATTAGATAATGCAGCTAATACCAGCTGCATTGGAGCCAACACGACCCAAAAACATTAATAACCTATTTTAACGATGAGTAAAAATAACAGGGTTTTTTTAGGCATTTAAAATAATTCCCATTCATTTATTTAACTTCTCAGGTATCATTTTAAGTGGGCTATTGATAACAAATGATTTCTCTTTGTTTAAAATAAAATAAAATACTCTTCTAACTTTACATTTTGCAAATAGACAGCACATAAAGGTCTATGTGCAGCTTCACTTAATTTTGCAAAACTTTTGAAGTGCGTTCTATGTCGTGCAGACTCTACCAACGAATTATCGATGCTTTCACCAGGAAAAAAAACAGACCATAGGGCAGTGGTGTCAAACATCCGTCCTGTGGGCCTGAACCACGGGACATAAGGTTGACAGCAGAGGGTCCAACCCGACCCACCGTATGGATTTGCAAAGTCATTAATAATTCAAATTGTAAAAAAAATCGTCCGTTACTCCTGCTGTGATGATGCCAGCATTACTAGTGGAAATGGATGGAAAGTTAAAAGTATTTCTAGACCTCAACAAGCTGTTTGAATAATAAAGAAACAAAATGTGATTGTAGTTTAGTTCCAAAATCCTCTACATGTGAAAGTTTTTGTGCCTTTTAAGATCCACTGTGACAGCAGACTGATTCAATATGGAAAAACTTCGACATGTTGTTGAAGTTATTATAATTTCTGAAAGCATTTCAGGCTGTTTCTCATCTGTTCTGTAAATGGATGGGTCATTTAAGGTGACCATTTTCACTAAAAAGGAAGAGAATCATCTGGCGGTGTTTTTATTATTATTGTTATTATCACCAGAATATAATGCGTTATCAAACTGGGCTGTATGTGGCCCTTCAACGGCTGTAAAGAAAGAGCTACCAGGGAATTTATATGACACCGTGGCTATACAAATCTTCTGAAATTCCCCCAAAATGTCCTCACTTTCTCAGCCTTTCTTCCTCTTCTCTATTCCTTTATAGTAGTCGTATGCGAGAGGAAGCAGCGTGTTTCCTTCAAAAGTAAAAACTTTTCTTGACTTCAGAAAAATTGTCCACTTTTTTCAAACACTTTCCATCGGTCTCGCCCAAAACTCCCCGTTAACTTTAAAGTAAGAATAAAACCGGCGCCGGCGGGTTGAGAATAGCGAACGCAGCTTCAAACTGGACCCAGAGGCATGGTTAAAGAAAGGTTAGAATAAGGGTTTTGTCAGGGTTAAAGGTTTTATACACACAATGGATAGGGTAAGAACTAAAGGGATGTCCTTTAAACTTTGTGTGTGCGTACCTACAGTCTGGACAGCGTTCTTGTAACTGTGAATGTCAGCTTCTACAGAGTCCTTTTATCAGATTTTTTTTTTACAAGAACCTCAATAAAGGAGGGAGAAAGTGTGGATTTTCCACACGAGCTGTGCACACACACACACACACAAAACCATTTCTTTACACACTACATTTAATAAAAATTTGTTACAAACACCACCACAATGACAGAAGATGTCATAAAATCTCCTACTTTCTCTTGCCCTCTCTCTCTCACACACACACACAAACACACACACTGTCCCAGCAAACCCAGCTACCACGCTGGCCGTGCTAAAAATACCCCCGTCTGTTCTGTTGGGGTTGGCCTGGGGGCGAACCTGGGCCCGGGCTTATAAATGTCCTCTTTGTAGTGCAGTGGAAATGTCCAACAAATGACTCTTTTATTAGGGCAAGACAAAAAAACACAGCTAATTATGTTTACTCAGATCAAACCCCCCGCCCCACACACACACACACACACACACACACACACACACACACACACACACACAGGCTAGCTGGCCGGGGATAGTGAGAGAGTGTGTGTGTGGAGGGGGAGAAAATGTGTATATTTAGAGATTTTGTGAAATAGAAATATTAGGCTGATGGTTAGAAAGAGCAGAGCAATGAGGAAATGGTAGCAGGAAATTAACCCAACAAAGGTGGAAACGGTTATTTGCAGGCTGCAAAAAAGGCAGATGGGAGTTTGAGTGTGTAAAGAGTTAAAATGACTGATAACAATGTTTTGAAATATACTGCAGAGAATCAACCCAAGGTTCACTGTTTTGGAGCATCTACTTAAATGTATGGATTACGTCTATCTTTTTAGAGACATGCAGGTTGCTGTTGAAGGTTACTTCGGATGGACGTGTTTGGCAAATGAATCCAACACAAAATGTTGTCTGTAAATGTATTGTTGCGGGATATTTCACGCTAAATTTGCCAAAAAGTAACAGCTATCTTGAAGCAAACTCCTGCTTGGCATAAATTTATCATGACTGTAATTGCATATGTTTGTTTAAGAGTTAAAAGATATGTTTTTTATATGGTTTAGCTACCTAACTCTGGTCATTTTGCAGCTTTGTGTGAATTTGCAGGCTTCCCGTGCCCACACTTTAAAAAGCCCAACTTCAAAAGTGTCATTTTAACTTTTTTTTGTCTTTTTTTTTTTTAAATTAACGTTGCTTGAGCTAAGATTTTACAAAAAAGCCGAGTTAACCCAAAATACACAGCATGATCAACTAAAAAAAAATCGTACGTTGAGAAAACGTGGTATATTCGGCAGTCGATGACTTTCAAACATGAGTCTTAAGTTCAAATGACAGTCAGAAGCTACCAAAATGAGACGTGAGGTGTGTTTCATTTAATAACAGGAGTATACTTAACTTAAGCAGATCAGTCACCTGAATAATAACCTTAAATTAAGACAGCGCTTTGATTGAACTTCTTGACCTTATCCGGCTTTTGCAGCATGACACCTCATTTTAACGGTATACTTTATTTGCTTTTTAAGGTTGCTCAGTTTTTTCCTTTAGTTTGTTTTATTTTGGGTTTTTTTTTTTTTTTTTTTTTTCTTTTTTTTTTTTATCTTTTTTAAAAAT